>WBZZ01006482.1:157500-217500 GCA_019918135.1 Paulinella micropora | reverse complement strand
TCGCCCCTTGCAGAACGAGCTCCCACCTCCATTACAGAGGACCCAGTAAGCAGATGGAGTTTTGAGACTGTGGTGACAGTCTAGCATAGACCGACAGAGCACTGTGGGTTTTATTCCGGGCTCAACAAGCGAGAAAGGGCACCCTGAGGGAAGAGGATTGTGCTTCCCGTCGCTATTTCGGCATGTGACTCATAGGCGTATGGCTAGGCACACATAGGGGGCACCCCACCACGGGCCCAGCACTCCCACACCATCCCCTAATTCTCTGTCTGTCGACAGATGGCAAACCAAGCCCAAGGGAGGTCGGTGACACCTCAAGTGGCCCTGGTGGGATCTCCAGGTGGAATGATGAGATATCGACTAATATCAGAAGAAAAAAAAAAGGAGCTTCTGGATAGATAGATAGATAGATAGATAGATAGATAGATAGGTAGATAGATAGATAGATAGATAGATGGATATAGATAGATAGATAGATAGATAGATAGATAGATAGATAGATAGATAGATAGATAGATAGGTAGATAGGTAGATAGATAGATGGATGGATGGATGGATGGATGGATGGATTGGTGGATGGGTTGGGTTGATGGATGGATGGATGGATCTCTCTCTCTCTCTCTCTCTCTCATACACACACACACAAACACACACACACACACACACACATACACTCCGAAACCGCTGTCTCTCCACCATACAACATTCTATCTATCTATCTATGTATCTATCTATCTATCTATCTATCTATCTATCTATCTATCTACATGGATGGATGCATGGATAGATGGATGGATGGATGGATGCATGGATGCATGGATGGATGGATGCATGCATGGATGTATGGATGCACGGATGGATGGATGGATGGATGGATAGATAGATAGATAGATAGATATGTTTCGTCTAGGAGCGTCGAATAGCCAAATGGCCATAAGCGTCCTACCAGGAGGCATCCTCGGCTCAGGCCTGCCTTCGCCTTCCTGGCTCCCTCATAGCCGATGGCCAGCGGAGGGATCCACTCACCAAGCACGAACGTGCAGGGTGAGTGCCTTTTATGGGCGAGCTCAAAAGAAAAGGCACCTAAAGCCACAGTTACCCATGGAGCAGGGGTAACCGACGGGCAGGTGCAGCACCCGAAGCCACAGCTACCCATAGTGCAGCCTTGCGAGGTAGCCAACGGGCATGTGGTGCAGTTTGCTCTAGGAGGGCTGGTCTTCATCATAGCCTTTGTCCCGCCCCCTCGACCAATTGTCTTACATGAAAGGGAGGGACGCCCGACAGGGATAGATAGATAGATAGATAGATAGATAGATAGATAGATAGCGAGACAGAGAGACAGACTATCTATCTATCTATCTATCTATCTATCTATCTATCTATCTATCTATCTATCTATCTATCTACATGGATGGATGCATGGATGGATGGATGGATGGATGGATGGATGGATGGATGCATGCATGGATGGATGCATGGATGGATGGATGGATGGATAGATAGATAGATAGATAGATAGATAGATAGATAGATAGATAGATAGATGAGATATCGGCTAACGTCAGAAAAAAGGAGCTTCTGATTTCGTCAACCAAGGAAGTCTGTGGTAAAGTATTAACCCGATGCCCAGCTAAGCCGTGATGTTTGCACGGAAGGGACTGATACAGGCGATACCAAAGCTCCCTAGTACCAGGCGGGGCCAGGGCTCGTTCCATAAGCGCCCCTTGCAGAACGAGCTCCCACCTCCATTACAGAGGACCCAGTAAGCAGATGGAGTTTCGAGACTGTTCGACAGTCTAGTATAAACCGACAGAGCACTGTGGGTTTTATTCCGGGCTCAACAAGCGAGAAAGGGCACCCTGAGGGAACAGGATTGTGCTTCCCGTCGCTATTTCGGCATGTGACTTATAGGCGTATGGAGATAGATAGATAGATAGATAGATAGATAGATAGATAGATAGATAGATAGCGAGACAGAGACAGAGAGACGGAGAGAGAGAGAGAGAGACAGACAGACAGACAGACAGAGAGAGATAGATAGAGAGACAGAGGAGACAGAGAGAGAAAGAGAGGGGGGGGGGGGGCTGCAGTCTCCGCCATCTTGCTACCCTTGTTGGTTCCTTTCTTCTCGTCCGCGGACCCCGCGGCCTCGACAGCCTCCTTCTATACAAATAGGACATAAAGTACACAACGTAAATACGTAATTTACATTAGACTGACTGACTGACTGACAGACACACAGACATATACATATCCATATCCATATCCATATCCATATGCATATCCATATCCATACCATATCCATATCCATATCAGACATATCCATATCCACATCCATATCCATATCCATATAAAACATACCAGAACGGATTGCCTACCCACCATGCTGGCTTGTGAATGCAGTGAGTGCGACGCCTACAGCGAGGAGCTGCTACATTACATTACATTACATTAGATTACATTTCATTACAAGAAGATAATTACACTTTTTTAGGGTCATTTTCAAGAAAATGCCCTCTAAAAAAAGTGTCTTCGAGCCCAAACCGCTATTTTTAAACATCATAAGAAATCAAAGAGAAATTATATCGACGAAGGAGATAAATCGAAGATAAATCAAAACGGAAGAGAAAAGGAATTACCTGTTAGTAGTAGCAGACACCACCACCCACCTCCATTGCGAAGAAAAAACAAACCTACCCCACAACAAAAGTTAGTAGGGATTTTTTAAGTAATTTTGAAGTTTTAGTGTTTAAAAACACAGTATAAAAGACATGCTAGTTTTAGACCTTACATGCCAAGGGGTCATTCCGTGGACATAGGTTGTTGCGATAGTTGTTGTAGTTGTCGTTGTTGTTGTCGTCTTCTCGCTGCTAATACAGCTTCATCTAATCTCATTCGCTTATTCGTAATACATAGCAAAACAAAATTCATTCCGTCCGTCGTGTTTATTCCAGACTTCACATTCAACCACTTATTTATCCAACTATTATACTTTGTCATTTCTTCAATCAAAAATGACGATTGTTTTTTGGCTTCCTTTACGACAACAACATCTTCTCTCGCTTGCTTTATTTTTCGCACCTGTTTTTCTAGTGCTTTTATTTCTTGGTTATTCTTTTCTTTCTTCGCCTCAAGAGACTTTATCTTGTTTGTCAATAAACTTATTATCACCAACTAGTTTCTCTATTTGTCCTTCTTGGATTTCTAAATCTTTTCTCGTTTTTCTCCTTTTTACTCTTTGCTCCACATCTTCATCTGTCTCTGGAGCAGAGCGGTTGGTGAGAATAACTGTATCGTCAGACATACTTGCTTACTTTTTTTCGCGGTATTCTTTTTATGAGTAAAGTAGTCCAGGGAAAAAAGGTTTCCTGAAGGAAAATTCCCCAGTGAAAAACGGCTGACGGTTGCTTTTGGTTTTTGACGGCAAAATTCTCTCAATGTTTTCGAAACTGAGTACTTCCAAGGGATTCATAAAAAATAAGATATTGATTCCTTCGCGGTATTTTTATTCACAAATCTAGTATTACTTTTGCTTTTTTTTTTCTTCTCTTTTGCTAGTTCTGATATTACCTTTATCAATGTCTTCTCTCTTCAACTGTTCTTTTGTTTTTTTCTCCTTCGTTATTTCTTTGACTTGTTCTTTTATTTGTTTTTCTTTATCGGCCGGTTTGTCGAACTTAGTCTTTAATAATTCACGAGGACTGACTAACTCATCCGAATTTAATATCAACTTGAAACCGGAACGGCCCACGACTGTATAAATCTGTTTACTGTATTGCTTGCAGCCTTTTGAAAATAAATTCCTCTTTAGCTCCTTTCTAACTTTATCGCCTTTTTCAAATTCGTCAATTAAATGGTCCCATTGAATTCGTTGTTTATTTTTATTAACACCCTTAAATACATCTATCGGCCGGGCTTTAATTGTTCTATGAAAACGCATATTATAAGCGTCTACCATATCGTCAATATAAGTCAGCCAGTCAAAGTTTCCGTTAGTTTCCAATAGAATGTCAAGCCACAGTCTAATAGTCCTTATTACACTGTCCACAATCGCAAGAGCCCGATGGTATTCTATTTCAACCGTCCGATGTCGACGCTGTTGTCTCTGAAATAATCTTTAACCGCTCCTTTAACTTCCGCTGTCGGTTGTAATTGATTCGGGAGCGTACGGTATAGATTTTAAAGCTAAATAAACTTCCTTAGCCGTTTTGTTTTTAAGCGGTTTAATAATTAAAAATCTGCTGTGTGTGTCAATCCAAAACAACATCCAAGCATAGCATTCATTTCCTTTCTTGTCTTTCAACTTAGACATATCGGCGAGGTCTACGAAAACTTGTTTAAGTGGTTTATCAGACTATATCGTATTCTATTTATCAGTCGGTAATCTCTTCTAATAGTGGATTTCAAGAGCTTGCTCTTCCTTTCTTTCATCCTCATCTTCACCTCCGTTTTCACTATTTCCTGTATGTTTGTAGTCCATCTAATACTTAATAACACCTAACGCTTTATCCTTATATATTAATCTTCTTTTTTTTCTAGTTCAAAACAATAATTAGAACAAAACTCATAAGTATAAAATCGGTCAAATGTATCGTCAATTGATGTAATCTGTCGGTTCGCTAGGCACTAGCTCAGTCCACACACATAGCAACTATTGAAGTCATACTCAAAACGATCATATAGATAGTCCATAATGTGAAAACGGACATCGAGCGGTAAATTTTTTATACGTTCCATTAACTATATTTAGAACTTGAGAAAATTTTAGATGTATCATTATTTTCTTTTTTTGGTTTCTCGGGTTGTTGATTATAAACATTAACTGATATGTTTGACTTCTTACCTTTACCCTTCTTAGGCTTAGGCTCTTCCTCTTCTTCCTCCTCGCTTTCACTTTCACTCCCGCTTTCTTCTTCCACTTTCTTTTTTACTACTTTCTTCGCCTTCTTCTGTTTAGTCTTAAGTTTCATACCCGCAACACGTCGCGCAACGATATCTACAAAGTCCTGTTCGACCTCTTCCTCGTCCGAACTGCTTTCATCAATCGGCTCGCCATCTCTGCCATCTATCATATCCCTCGCCAACTGCTTCTTAGACACATGATCTATCCGCTGTTCCTCCGTCATTTCTTTCACATTCTTAGCATCTTCCTCCGCGAGTAATTCCTTAGCTCTTTTAATCTTTCTCTGCTTAGCATGTTTCTTCTTTGCCTCCCAACCCTTTTCAAGATTCTTCATCGCGACCTCTCTATTACCTCTCGGCATTTTATGACTTGATTATATTAATATACAAAATAATATTATTTAGTTTTTATTAATAAACAATTTTTTAACAAAATTATATTCTGTATTAAACAAATCTACATTATAAGACAAAAAGCGACTATGCCAGACTATAAGCAAGGAAAGATTTATTCATTAAGGTCTTACCAGACAGACCAGATTTACACAGCTCAACCTCTTCATACAAGGTTATATGAACATAGAAGTTCAAATTTAAATCGAAGAGCTAAATCATCAAAAGAAATAATAAAGTATCCAGACAATTATATTGAATTAATTGAAGAATATCCTTGTAATAATAAATAAGAATTAGAACGAAGAGAAGGAGAAATAATTAGACAGACAGAAAATTGTGTTAATATAAGAACAGCAGGAAGGACAATAAGAGAATATTATGTAGATAAAAAAGACGAAATAATTAAACAACAAAAATTATATCAACATTTAAATCAAGAAAAAGTCAAAAATACGAAAAAGAAATACAGAGATAACAATAAAGAAAAAGCAAAAAATTGGAGGGAAGAAAATAAAGAGGAACAAAAAAGAAAAATAAAGAATGGAGAGAAAAAAATACAATAAGAGTTGAATGTGGGTGTGGTTCGTTTTATTTAGGAAATGATAAATCTCACCATTTTATGACACAAAAGCAGAATGATTTCGCAAATATGTATATAGGTCTAAATCATTTGGGTTTTAAATGTTATTAAATATTATTTTTTTTTTGCTTAATATACGAATATGTCAGGTTCATCCTTCAAATCTCTCTTAGGCTTGAATGAAATCTCCACAGATAGCATTTCAATCGCAAACTTAGATTTGACGAACACTAATATTACAGGCTTAAACACTGATAGGGTGCCAGAAGATGTCGACCCCGTAAATCTTTATTACACTGACGGACGATTTGATGCGAGACTAGCTACCAAATCAACAACTGACATCAAAGAAGGAAAAAATCTATACTACACCGAGCAACGAGTTAGGGACAATGACGAGGTCAAAGCCTCAATACAACACCGTTCTAATACAAGTAATCCACACCAAACCAGTTTATACAATTTGATAGACACTAACATATCCGCACCAACGGTGGGTCAATACTTAACTTATAACGATGTTGACGGCAAATGGAGGAATACCACCCTAGGGTCAATAGGCACACTCTCCGATGTAGTCATAACCGCACCAATAGCGATGAATAGTTATCTAACACATAATTCAATAAACTGGGTAAATAAAACCTTTACGATAAATGTTGATGAATTCGGCAATATTAATATGGGAGGGTATTTGAACATAACAGGAGTTAATTTACTAGATACGATATTGGTTTCTTCAATCATAACCACTGCGACATTTGACGATGCTTTTGACACACGTCTCGCGACTCAATCAACCACTAACTTAGCAGAAGGAACTAATCTATATTATACTGACGGTAGATTTGATGCTCGTCTCGGGACTAAATCAACTACTAACTTAGCCGAGGGAACAAACCTTTACTATAACACAGCAAGAGCAAATACGGACTTTGACACACGGCTCGCAACCAAAAGCACCACAGATTTAAAAGAAGGGACTAACTTATATTACACCACAGCAAGATTTGATAGTCAATTGGCAACTAAGAGCACCACCAACTTAGCAGAGGGAACCAATCTATATTACACCACCGCGAGAGCCAATATGGACTTTGACACACAGCTAGCTTTAAAATCAACCACTAACTTAGCAGAAGGAACTAATCTATATTATACGACGGCCAGAGCAAATACAGACTTTGACACACGGCTAGCTTTAAAATCAACCACTAATTTAGCCGAAGGAACAAACTTATATTATACTAACGCAAGATTTGACACTCAACTCTGCAACAAAATCAACAACCAACTTAGCAGAGGGAACTAATCTATATTATACGACGGCCAGAGCAAATACAGACTTTGACACACGGCTCGCCACTAAATCAACTACTAACTTAGCTGAGGGAACAAACCTTTACTATACGACAGCCAGAGCAAATACGGATTTTGATACGAGACTGGCAACAAAGAGCACTACCAACTTAGCCGAAGGAACATACTTATATTATACTAATGCTAGGTTTGATACACAACTAGCAACAAAAGGCACAACCAACTTAGCAGAGGGAACTAATTTATATTACACCACAGCACGAGATAATTCAAATTTTGATACAAGGCTAGCGACTAAATCAACTACTAACCTAGCCGAAGGAACCAATCTATATTATACGACAGCCAGAGCGAATACAGACTTTGATACTAGACTGGCGACCAAGAGCACCACCAACTTAGCAGAGGGAACTAATTTATATTACACCACCGCGAGGGCTAATACGGATTTTGACACACGGCTAGGAACTAAGTCAATAGATGCTTTAAGCGATGTAATAATAACGACACCCGCAAACGGCCAATTATTAACATATAATGGAACAAACTGGGTAAATTCAATAGGGTCGTTGGCTTTCCTTGCTTTATCAGGTGGAACAATGACGGGCGATGTAAAACACGGGGCTTCTGCTTTTACTTTATATACAGCTCCGCAGACTATGACGACCAATTCAGCACCTTCTCCATTCGTCGCTTCTGCTTCTGATGAATACAATCCAGCATATTATGCTTTTAACTCAAACCAGAACGATTATTGAACTACGGCTATATACTACAACGACACGACAGGAGTATATAACAGAACTCCCGCAACTACGAATACTTGGGGAGGAACAGCATATAGGGGTGAATACATAAAAATAGATTTGGGTGCCACATACAGGATAAAAAATTATTATGTCAGATCTTCGTCTGCTAATTACATTGAAACAACACCTAGCATTTGGTATGTGGGTGTGAGCACTGACAACATTACATACACATTATGGGATTCACAGACAGGTCAGGCTTGGGCTTCACAATCAACCAAAACATACACACCCGCTTCAAATGCTTCTGCTAGATATATCATATTCATAGTGAATAAGACGGGGAGTGGAGGAACTTCATTTAGAAGCCAACCCCGTATTGCCAGTCTGTATTTTGATTATGAAACCTTTAATTATGATATAACGAATGTTAGAAACATAACAGGCTACACATTAACAACAAGCGGAACCATAACATCCAGCGGTTTAATCACGGCGAGTGCTGGATTAACAGGAACGACATTAACTGCTAGCGGATTGATAACGGCTAATGCGGGAGTTGATATGAAAAGTCAAATTTTGTCAAACTTAGCCACTCCATCGGCTTCAACAGACGGGGCGAACAAAACTTATGTAGATACATTAGACGGGCAGAATGTGAAATTAACTGGAACTCAAACAATAGCAGGAACAAAAGAATTCAGCGGAATATTGGCGACTTCTCTCGGCGTCCCATGTATAGTAGGTAGGAATTCAAAAGGCACGGGTGCGACAGGAGGATTAGAGTTATATGGAACCAATAATAATCTAAACGGCCCGCACATACAAGCATTCGTTCATACATCTGTTTATCCTGTATTTCAATTATTGAATTATTCACAAGACAATATTTCTTTAAATTTTGATAGTTATTGGGATGGTGGTGCTTGGAAATCAAGCAACGCAAACTCTAACTTTCAAATATACAAGATAAGCAACAAACTCTCTTTTTATTGTAATACTGGAACAACGGTAGGAAACAATATAACTTGGACTGAGGCTATGAATATTAATACGTCGGGAGAGGTAGTCATCCCAACAGCATCCAGCGGTTCTTTTAACATTACGAAAAAGAAATACTTATACTATGGACCACAAATATTTTTGAAATCAGGAGGATATACGAATTATGGCATAATTGTTTCAGCAACTGGTTTGATTCACGCTTGGACTACTTCAAACTCAACTGGCGAGCCTTCCGGAGGTTATGTTTACCTACCCCTTAATGCCACTTCATGGTCTCCTAGCTCAAACAGGAGGCTAAAATCAGATATTGAAACATTAGACTGCGGGGATTGTTGCGATAAATTAATGAAAATAAATTGCTGTTCGTATTATTGGAAATCTGACGAAAAGAAAGAAAACAAGAATTGTGGTTTTATCGCTGATGAAGTCAAAAAAATATTTCCTGAATTTGTATCTAAAAGCGGAATAAAAGCAGATGATGGAGACGGCAACTATGAAGGAGTATCATATACGGAATTTATTCCAATCTTGGCCAGTGCTTTTCAACATTTAACGGAAAAGGTAGTTAATTTGGAAAAACAAAATAATAATCTCATGAATATACTACAAGACCAAGCAAACCAATTAGCAGAAACCCGAGCAGTCGTTTTCCCTCCAAATGTCCAACAATAATACAACTAGACTTCACAGACCGCCACCTATTATGGATATGGATGGCGAACTAACTCCCGAATTAAAATCTCGTGTTCTTGAAGTGGAACTGAAAGCTGAGGAAAAAAAATAGAGCACGCATCGGAAGATAACTGGAATTGTTGTTGTATAAAAAATAGACCAACTGATAGCAGACTTATTAAGTATCTGTTTCAAATGGCTATCATTATCGCTATTATAACCCTTTGTATCGTGAGGCTGTCTGAAAAGAACTTGCCGTGCGAGGTTGCTAACACGTATGTAAGTACTTATGTAGGTATTTTGACTTTACTCATCGGCACGTTGCCTTCCATCGCCTTCTTCAAGTAAGAACATTCAAACGAATAGATTTTATACCACGAAGCATCATTTGAGCAAATTAAAGGTTTAGCTTCATCAAAACTAACATATCAATCGCTCATCGGTTTATACACACATCCATTTTGGATACAATAAACACAACTTTCATTTTTTTTATCGCTGACCCGTGAGAAAAAATCGCAGGCAGCCCGAGCAGAAATATTAATTAATAAAAAGTTTATGAGCATTAGTATAGAGGGCATCACGATGGCAGACTATACATACCAAAACATTATTTTTCTGAGTAATGATTTTCCAGGCGGGGTTAATGGTAGCAAGACATTTGACAAAAACATTAGAATGAACTTTACACCGACTAGAATGAATGTTAAATTTATCCACTATATGAATGATATTACTGAAACGAAAACAAAAATCCTTCATATGGACCGCATCGGCATTATTGGCACATTCGCCGATAGCAACATAGCAAACATTTCCAATCTTAGCTACAACTTAGGAGTAGTAGGATGGACCGACGGGCAATACACTTTTAAAGTGCTTAAAACGGGCAATGGCAATATTGAAACTGAGCAACTAGCTGGAAGAATTGTTATTTGTTTAGAATTTCTCGGGTAGACCCCGCCAGTAAAATAAAAAATATATTTTTCTATATATAAGTTTTTTGAGGTTGTAGGACTTACATGGAGAAAATTAACGATATACGAGTTAGACCAGTTAAGCAAAACGGAGATGGCGAGAAGTTGGCAAAAGGATATAAGTTATTTGACGAACCGTATGCCAATATTTTTCTTCTCGCTCGCAAGAAGAGTGGCAAGACAACCGCACTGTTTGAAATCCTGAAACGGACGACCGACAAAAAACTAGGATTGTTATTATTGCCAGCACGATACACAAAGACCACATCTATAAAGAAATGGTTAAGCACTTCAAGAAGTAGGGAAACCCGATGGCGATATATACATATTTGAAAACGGACGGATACAGTGTGATTGATTACCAGTTAGATAAGCTCAGTAAGCCAGACGAAGAGCAAGAAGAAGGCGAGATTGTTCAAGACGGTAAAGAAGAACCGAAGCCGAAATTTATTTATTTTGGTAAGGAGGACGAAACGAAAAAGGCGGGAGGCGAAAAAGTGGAGAGACCGAGCAAATACATTACACCAGAAGTCGTGTTCGTGTTAGATGATTTGGGTAGCGGGTTGAGGGATAAGTCAGTAAGCGACCTTTTGAAGAAAAATAGACACTACAAGTCAAAGGTGATTATGAGCTCGCAATATCTCAACGACCTATCTCCTGCTAGTTTGAAACAACTAGATTATATATTTATCTTTGGTGGTCAGTCTCAGGATAAAATTGAACTCGTGTATAAACATTTGGACCTCGGCTACGACCTTGACTACTTCATTTAAAAATATCACGAGGCGACCAAAGAGAGATATAACTTTTTGTATGTGGATGCGGTATCGGACGAACTGAGGCAAAATTTTAACAAAAGGTTTTTGTAATTTAAAATAATTATTTTTTCATATATTATAGAACCTTTTTTTAAAAAAGCTTCACCAAAACAACTTGGAGGTGCGGAGGCGAAGTCTCTGCATGGCCGTGAAAACAACAAGGGTTGAAGTCATTCCAACAGTTGGAAAAATAACAAGAAACTCAAACACAATGGCGGGCAGAAAAAAGAAAACTGGTCGCAAGAAACAAAAGGGTTGTGGGCAACAGGGTGGAAAAGTAAATTGGAAGAAGGTAGGACAAGCAATATTGGATGCTAATAGTTTTATCAAAAAGAATAAATTGGTTTCAAAGGGTGCTACTTTTCTTAACGACACTGGAGTGCCATATGCTGGTAAGGTTGCGATGGCTGCGGCCAAACAAGGATACGGCAAGCAGAGCGGACGTGGGGCACTCAAATTTTAAAACCCCACAGATAATAAAAAACTAAACTTTCTATTATTTTTTTTACTAATAATATACAATGAGAAAAAAACCTAAACAACGACCGCCGAGGATATACAGAACGAAAGATGGTCGGCCATATATCAAAGTAAAATGCAAACGAGCATATCTAAACTTTGGAAAGAAAACGAATGACTTATCAACACTCCAAATTGTTAAGCTGTTTATGAAATATTTGAAAAAACCAAAAACAAAGAGGGCGAAGACGAAGCGGGAAGACAAGAAAAAAGTTCAAAGTTTAGCAGAGATTGAACAGAACACGAGAACAGCAATTCAAGACCACTTAGACAAGCTTAAAAAAGAAAAGTATGAGGGTATTGAGGCGATTGAGAAAAAAGAAAAGTCGGCACGGGATGAAATTGAAGAGGATAAGAAACGGCAGGAAAGAAAAGACCTCGCCGATGCGAAGGAAAGACAGGAAGAAATAGATAGGGAAATGAAAAAGGAACAACGACTTATCCAGGAACTAAATGCTGAACGACGACATAGACAGGGTGTATTAATGGCACCAATCGCCCCGCCTATGATAAAACCACCACCACCGCCACCCCCAGGACGACCACCAAGAAGGCGGAGAGGAGTAATTGTAAAGGATGCGGAAGAAGAAGAGAAACATAAGCAAACTAAAAAGGAAAAGTTAATTGATGGTATGTTCGCTGAGCCGATAAAACAGAAACGGCATAGAGCAGGAAAAACTAGTAATGAAATGAGATATATTGGACATATTATCCCGATATTAAACCAGCAAAAGGTGGAAGAATAAATTACTCTGAAATGTTGAAAAGATGGCTATATACAAGCCCTATTATAAACGATGGAATGATGTCGCCCGACCAGGCTTGGATGACATTTGATTTATGGGTGGAAGGTGCGGTTGATAAAAGAAGAGAAGAAAAAGACAGAGAAGCCAAAGTAGAAAATCCAGTTGTAGAAGAAGATACAGCAGAACAAAAAAATACAGCAGAAGAAAATACAGCAGAACAACCAACTATACAAGAGCCTAATGATACAGCTATCGCAGGGCAAATTACTAACGACTTAACCGAAGGAGATACAGCCGAAGACACTGACCTTCAACTGGATGGAAACGGAAAAGGATTAAGGACGAATGAAATAGATGACATAACAAAAAGCACGATTGGTATTTGGGCACGATAGCCAGCGACCAAATCAACAATTTAAAACCAGAAAAAAGAAAAAAGTATGGTTTTATTATAAACACACAAAAAAGTTCGCAACCAGGGCAACATTGGATGGCTGTTTGGGTAAGCATAAACGGTGAAAGAAGTGTTGAAGTTTATGACCCGTTAGCCGAATATCAACCGACTGAACTTTTCCAACACCAGATGAAACAGCTAATAGATAAAAGCCGACCAGATAGTTATTTATTAATGAAGGTTAATCAAGTAAAACAACAAAGCGACACCTCAGATACCTGCGGATGGCATAGTATGCGGTTTCTTTTAGAGCGAGCGAAAGGAACCCGTTTTAAATTTGCCAGCGGATGGACTGACTTAAAAGAGAAGGAGGCGGAGAAGTTAAAAGCCCAGAATGGCTACGGCTTTGATACCTTTATTTAGCAGGGGCAAGCCCCCGCACCCCCTCCGTTGAAGTAATTAAAACAAAAAAAAAATATTTTCTAATATATAGTTTTTTGAGGTCGTAGGAGGTTTTTTGAAAAAAAAGCTCCTACAATGGATTATAGAGGCGGGCGAAGTAGTGGTATCTATTACATAAATAGCAAAAATACGATAAATGGCACAGACAGCGATTTCACTCACTCCATTGATATGAAAGGTCTAGACAATCCAACGCATTGTAAAATTTTACATATCTATGTGCCGAAATCGTATTACTCTGTGGCAAGTCCTTACAACACTTTTACTCTGAGTGAAGATGGATTTGAGGCGCTCATTACGATACCCGAGGGCAACTACACAATGAACAACTTAAAAAATAAGCTGGCCTAAGTGCTAACCGCAGACAGTGCAAACCATTACAATTACACAATAACGAGCAACAATACAAACACCGAACCAGAAGACGGCAAGCTATTATTTACAGTAGCGAACAATGGAGGCATTCAACCGCGGTTTATATTTGATGGCGAAACTCGCATCCACGAAGTTATGGGTTTTGACCGCGGCTCAACATATTTCTTTGCTAGTAATACCATTAGGTCTCCAAATGTCATAATCTTGACTGGTGAAAAAACATTGTATCTACAGTCGGACCTCATAGGGGAAGGTGATAACCACGTATTACAGGAAATATACACAGCAAATGAAATCCCGTTCGGCTCTGTTATCTACGATGGCTCGGGAAGTGAATATGGAAAACGACTATTTACAAACTCAAACAATGTGTATCGGTTTTACTTGACTGACGAAAACGACCAACCAATAAACCTCAACGGTCTCGGCATTGTAATGACATTGTTAACTTACCGTGAAACGAATTATTTTAATTTCTCTACTTCATTTTTTAATTTGTTAAAATCTCGGTAGGGTAATTTTAGAATTATTTATTTATTTTTTTCTTCTATTAAAATATAGTGTCGTTAATTTACAAACTACAAACTAAAAAAAGAAAAATGCCAGTCCAATACGGAGGAGAACTAGTCCATCAGACTAAGGAACTGCTCACGGGTAAGTATGAGTTAAATAAGCTTACTAGCCGTGAAGGCTAGGTCTGTGTTGCGATTTACTTACACTCCTACTGTTGCGGGTGCTGCTGGTCGCTACAATCGTATCTATATGGATTGTCTGTCTATGATGAAAACTATTGAATTGCGAAGCCGAAGCGGGCAGTATTTGTGTAATCTTCAACACGTGGGAAACTACACTAAGGTGATATGGAAACCTGAAATTAAGTATAAAAAATTTATGGCACTTGAAAACCACGGTGCTTATGATGATGACAAGAAGACAGGTAATTCTGGTGCTATGCTTCAAAAGTGTAATGCTGGAAAAGTTGAAATTGGAACCGTAGCAGAAAGAAAGGCTATTACCGATGCGGCAGATGCTGCTGGTCTTAAAGCTGCTGTTCAAGCTTACTACAAAGTGCCACTTGTTAATGCTCGTTGCCACGATGATACCGCTCTCGCTGATAGCACTGCTGGAACTTATAGCCTTGTTGATGTTCCTTTTGAGGAGGCTAAGTATTTTGAAGGGGGTGCTGATAATACAGCCACCCCCGCTATTAGTGTTAAGTTTCCTTTGGGAATGCTGTTTGGCACTATTTTTGAACTGGATAAAACTATTGGATTTAACGAAATTCTGGACCTACGAATTGTGTGGGAAAGCACTGCTCGCACTTCATTCTATGGAACCGATGCGAGTTCTATTTCCACTGGTGCGGCGGCTACTGCTGTTGGTGCTACTGTCTCTAACCTAAATCTGTTTCTTGCTGTTGAGACTGACCCAAATGTTATCCTCTGTGTCCAGCAAAAGATTGCGGGTGAAGGCTTTCCGTTTAAGATTGAATACCCCATTGCTTGGAAGCAGAACCTTCAAACTGCTCAGCAAAACTATGTCATTAAGATGAACCGCTCGCAGGGTGAGAGAATTCGCCGTATCTATACAGCAGCCTTCCACAACACTGAGAGTGCTAATACTTCTTTTGATAACAGCAATATGCCAGCGGGTTATGCACAGGGGCCGCCAGTAGTTCAAGCACAATCAACTAAGGTTAGAACATATTACACAACCCTTGACGGAAGTCGTATTCAGCAATTTGATATTGATACATCTAGAAATGAAGACTATATGCTTCTCAAAGATAAGTTGAAGGGTAGTGCCATTTTGAATTCTAATGTGTATCATTACAACTGGTTTCACGTGGATACTTGGGACAAAGATAAAGATAAAGCCGCCCGCTGTGTGATAAAGATACCGACGGGTATGAGGTGAGTGGTCTGAGCCTTGACACCGAGAGACGATATGAGTTCGTTTCTACCACCGCGGGAAACAATCTCAACCATTACACATTCGCCATTCTTCAACGAAGTGTGCTTGTGAAGGGAATTGAAATCTTGATGAGTTAGCCCCCACCAGTGATGTACGATGTAGTAATTAATTTTTGATAGTTAATTTATTTTTTTATTATAATATAGGAATGTCTCATCAGAGAAATTTAGTCGCACAAAATCCTGACGGGGACTTTGTAAATGTCAAAGTCGGATATGATGGAAGCATTGAAACCGATAATATGAAAACCGCTTTCGGCGAAGCATTAACTAGTCAATTAACACCAGTTGTTCAGGAGATTTTCCCCTATACCGTTAATACGCGGATATGGACATTAAGTCAAACTAATGCGACAGTTTCATTTAATGCGAATATGGCTGAATTGAAAACACAAGCAAATAATACTTCAACTGCCATCCTAACAAGTAAAAGAAGAATAAAATATCGGACTGGTATGGGGGTAGTAGCCCGCTTCACCGCTTTATGGACGACTGATGATACGAAAACATATTATTTGTGTGTAGGAATTGGTGAAAGTGATTTTTCAAATGGTTTCTATTTTTATAAAACTGATGTTGGAATGAATATTCTACAAGCCAAAGGAGGAGCGACTACTTATATCCCACAAGCAACCTGGGATGACCCGTGTAATGGAACCAAAGATATGCCTGTCATTCTTTGGAATAAGGGAAATGTATTTCAAATTCAACTCCAGTATTTAGGATTTGGTGCTATACGGTTCTATATTGAAAATCCGACGACTGGCAATTTTCAATTAGTTTATACGATTAAGTATGCGAATGCTAATACTGGTGTCAGTCTGCGAAACACAACATTGCCATTTACCGCACTAATGAGGAATGATGCTTCTATTGGAATTCAAAACCTTAAAACCGCGAGTGTTGGGTTATTCGTAGAAGGAACTAATACTATTAATTTAAGCATATCAAACGAAGCGGAAGGAAGTAAGGCGGCGAGCACCACGGAAAGTCCAATTCTCAGTATAAAAAATAAAACAACTTTTAATGGTGGTGCTACGAATTATTCAGTCGTTTATCCATCACTCGTGAGCATATCAAACGAAGACACCAAAGTTAATATAGTGCGAATTGTGAAAACGAGTGGAGCACTTACGGCGGAGAACTTTGCTGATATTGATGCCACAACTTCAATCGTATCAAAGGACACCTCTGCGACGGCTCTTGGTGGTGCCACTATAACGGACATTATTCTTAAACTTTATGTTAATGCTACTTCTAGCCAGCTTATTGACCTGCGAACCTATGACATTCAACTTTCTCCTGGTGAAAATCTAACATTTTTACAAAAGTCTGTCGCAACTGTTGCTAATGGAGGAAATGTGAGTGTTATAGTTAATTTCGTAGAGGATCACTAAAATGGATGGATGGATGGAGTAATTTTATATTAAACATAAACTCCAACCATTATATAAAATGAACTACAACAAATATCAGAATGGAAAATCTACAAACTTATCTGTAATAAAACAGGTGAGGTGTATATCGGAAGCACAATTAAATCATTGGAACATAGAGCTAAATCTCACACACATAATTTTAAGCGATACAAGGAAGGAAAAACAAATTACACTTATTCATATTCAATCATAGAAAGGAATGACTATAGGATTGAATTGATTGAAGCTTTCCCTTGTGATAGCCACCTTGAATTAGAACAGAGAGAAGGATACTGGATAAGACACACAAAATGTATCACAGTCCCGTGTAATCAGAATAAAAAAGAATATAATAGACAGTACAAAGAAATTCATAAGGAGAGATTGAGAGCCCATAATCTAAAAAAAGTTGAATGCACTTGTGGAAGACGAATTGTTCATTCACACAGAAAAAGACATAGAAATTCTACATATCATTTAAAATGGGTCATAAGATGCCATAATGAATTAAATCACTTATAGAAAATACTAATTAATTAATTTTTGTAATATTTTTTCTAATATAATACAGTAATATGTTTTATCGTCGTAAGTTATACGTTGTTGGAGGTAGGCGGTTTCTAACAAAAGCATCTATCAAAACCCACATGAGAATACTTATAAGCAAATATAATGATGGAGAAAAACTGAACCCAGAAGATAGCGATTTTGTGCGAGATGTGATAACCCATAACCCAGGAATAAAAGATGGCATCATCGGTGTTGAAAGTAATTTGACGACAGGAAGAAAACACTTTCGTGCGAATGGCAAGCCGTTTTCGTGGAATTGCTGTGTTGACCTCATAGGGCTTAGCGAATAAAAAAAATAGCGAGAGTGTTGAAAGATGCGAGCAGGAATACGATAAGACCGCAAGTACAAGAATATCTTGACCTTATGGCAATTGATGTATTTGTTGAGCCCCGGTACATATGCGAAATAAGTGGCGACATATATGAGCGGGTTGATGTCCACGTAGACCACCACTTTGACATCATACCATTCAAAGACATCCTTCAACAATATCTTGAAGTTAATAGAGAAGTAGAAGTTGAAGACAACATTTTGAAAGAACCGCATTTTACTAAGTTTAGCGACTTTCACAAACAGAAAGCAATACTGCGAATAATAAAAAAAGAAATCAATATTAGAGGTAAAATGTATCACTTACGGTAAATACTTTTTCACTTCATCTTTATTCTTAAACCACGGCTGTTGAACTAGCCATTCTAAATATTCTTTATCAATCTTGGCAACATCTTCAATTTTTTATGTATATATTTTCCATATTGTAGAACTTTATTTACTTCTTCCTCTTCATTAGGAATTTCTTTTTTTGCTTCGGCTTCGCTCATTGTATATAAAAATTTATTTATTATAATCATAAATATTTTTTCAATTCATCCTTATTTTGGACCCACGGCTGACGGACTAACCATTCAATATATGGCTTATCAATCTTTGCGATGTCTTCTATTTTTTTGCCTTTGTATTTGCCGAAATGAAACACGTCTTTCGGTTGAGATGCTTTTCTTTCTTCAATAGCTTGAATTTCTTCGTGGATTACCTTTTGAACATCGGCGAGAGAAAATGATTTCTTTTTGTTTTCGATTGAGAGTTGTTCAAACTTCTCGCACAGTTTCGTAAGGGTGGACATAGTAGGGGGTATATAGTAGGCAATATAAAAAAATAAAAAATTAAATAAATAATATAGAACCTTTTGAAAAAGCTTCACCAAAACCGGAGGTGCAATGAGCGAGTGGATTGTCTTTGTAAAGGCTTACTCCGCTAAGCACAACATAAGCTATGGGGAAGCATTGAAAAAGGCGAGCAAAGAATATAAGAAACAGAAGGGAGGTAGTGCTGAGTTGTCTGAGGATGTCTATTTGTCCTCAACTGAACGAAAAGGGGCTGACGGATGGAAGCCAGTCGCTAGCAAAGAAAAATCAACGGTGTATGAAAAAGATGGTAAGGCGATTGTAGCATTCAGAGGAAGTGCGGATAAGCGAGACTTACTCACAGATGTTGCTTTGGTAAAGGGAGTATTAAAAAGAACTCCGAGATATAAAGAAGAGCAGAAGCTGGTTGACGAAGTCATAAAGAAATATGGTAAGGATAATGTAGAGCTTACAGGTCATTCACTAGGAGGAACGATTGCGAAAGACTTAAGCCGACAGACTGGGGTAAGGGCGACCACATACAATAAAGGCAGTAGCACAAGAGACATCATTGAAGGAGTTATTGACCGAGTAGCCACGAGGGTAAATCCGAAAGGAAAGAGGGCGAAGACCGCGAAGCTGACCACGAACTACCGAACTAAGTACGACCCCGTTTCATTGTTAGGGGCGACGGCGGTAAATACTAAGTTAGTGAAGCCGACGAGGGGCGTTCATACGATTAGAAGCTTCAAAGGTAAAGGAGCTAAAAAAATTTATCTATAATTGAACTTTAACTTCTTATGTGGAAACCGAGCGGGATGCTGTCGTTATCGTTGATGAACTCACGGCCCGCCCACTTATTCTCATTAACTGTTTTTTAACATTCGTCATATGTAAAATGCTGAAGTGCGGGACTTGTTGTTGTTTGCTGTTTCTATCAATGTGTATTTTTTTCATTTGAAAGCCCTTACATTTTCAATGCTACCGCCTTTATCCGTCTTATCATATACATCATAATTTAACTGTTGAGCATCTAAGCCTTTACCCCTAAAGTGGAAGTATCTTTTAACGCCGTTTTCAGCCGTTTCTATATGAACCCCTTTTGATATGTGCTTGAGGTCGTTTTTGGTCATACCGGCGGTGAAAGCATCTTGGGTTGTAAATTCTAACATATAAAGTGTAGGTGCTATCCATATACCTTTTATAATCTTACATCCGTCGCCTAAGTCGTCGCTTATACCACCCAGTTGCTTGTTGCCCATATTCTTAATATGTCTCGCACATCTCACGTGGATTTGGAGGCTGTCGGTGTCGGTGTAGTAAAAGTCATCGGTGATGGTTCCATTCGGGTTGGCTTCCTTAATATACTTAAACATAATGCGACGGCTGTATGCTAGTATGAATGCCCCATAGTGTGAAGGTTTCGTTATGCTACTCTCTAATAAGATTGGATTACGAGGTAGACCTGATATGTGCCATAAATCTTTTCCTTCTTTATCTGTAAATTTAATGATGTCAGTTATTTGATTACTACTCCAGAATTTCCAGTATTCTTCGTTAGTCTGTATATATGTTGTAATGGATGGTATTGGTCTCTGTATCATCTTACCGTATAGACTATTCATAAACAGCTTAGCCAGTAGATATTGCGGGCTACCTTTCTCCGCATTTTCCTTCGCCTTAAACATATCGTCTATGTATTTGGCAAAGACACATTCAGATTTTACAGTGTAGTATCCTTTATGAATGCTGACCGTATAACCTTCGGCTACCATATCTTCGATGTCTACACTCGTAAGCCATTGGTCCTTCATATCCTCTAATCTCCATTTAAGAGAGCCCATGTGGTCTCGCTGACCGATTCTGGAGTGCAGCATATTTTTTGGAGAAATGTAGTCAAGATTATAGATGCAGATTTGAAGGTTCCGCGGGTCAAACGGTCCGATTGTTTCAACGATGTCGCCGACCATAAAAGCTAACAACATCGCGGTTGGATATAGAGAGACTGCGTCGGCATCCACGAGATAATCGTCTATGTCGTCAAAGGTGGTCTGCTTTTGTAGGTATCGTTCATACTGAGCTGAAATGAATCGCCTCTTAGACGGGTAAGTCCTTCCGCCGATAATCGCCTTTCTAAATGCTCTTTCCTGCTCCACCGTTGGAAGTCTCACCTCGTATTTACCATCTACATATTTTTTCCATATGTTGAAAGCGAGACTTGAAGTTGAGATGTAGGAAGTTAGATTGACCTTATGAGATATAAATATAGTCGTGTTTAATTTGTCATACAATTCCTTCAAACCCATAACATCATTCGTTAGATAAGCCAGACATTCCTGCCTCGTCTGGATGTCCATGTCATCCCATCTTTTTGCCCTGTCGTGGTCAAAGTCACCCTCAAGCACCCCATACTTTCAAGATTTGCTTTCAGACTTCCTTGAGTGTGCTTACACATATCACACATCTTGACATTTTCAAACTCTAAGCAGATGATAGAGCAGTTGTTAATTTTTGAAGACTTGATCTTAATACCCCTTTTAATTAATTCTTGGTGTATCAAGTAGTGGTCAAAGTTCGCTCCGTTAAAACCATTAACATATAGAACGGGCGGTTTGTCCTTTTTACATTTCGACTCCCATCCTTCTTTTATAAGGTCGCCTCGTTTTATTAGAAGGTCCACAAATTGGCTTATACAGTCTTTGCCTGCTATGTATTTAAAACCCTCAGAGCCTTGAGTGTATCCGACTATGTAGCATTCGTGGATATCGTAGCCGTTCGCGATGGTTGTATTTCTAAATGATTCCAAATCGTAATGGAGAATTTGGTCATTGTTTATTCGTTCTTCCGTGTGGAACTTTGTTATGAGGTGTCTTTTACTATTCTTTTTCAATCTAATATCCGCATATTTTTTCCTGTTAAGATTACAGGTATGTTTCTTCAGTAAGCAATCCTCGCACCGCTTCTTGAATTGCTTAACCCATCCGTAATAGTGGTTATTTTCTAAAAAGATTAGTTTATCTGGTTCCTGTCATTCTTCATTTGTGCTGACTGTTTCCTTCATAACGTGGTCCGTTATTTCGTATGTTTTCCCTTCTTTCCCATATTTTTCAATATTTGGACTGCTATTGAAAATGGTATGGGGGAGTTTGGCGGAAGGTTGAATTCGGCTCGGACTTTATTACAGCGGTTCTTGTTCATCGGTTTAATATTTAGAATATCCTTACATAAGAAGAATAAGCAGTTGTTGTTTTTGCTTGGCGGAGATATCTTTTTACATTCTTCAACTTTCTCCCTCTTTTCAGTTTTTCCTTTATAGCATCCTCCGCAGTTTTCTTGAACTATGGTCATTTCCACATATCGTATGGTTCTTTCATATCCTCTCTCGCCAGCTTCAATATTGTTTATGTTGAACTCGTTCAGAGCATCCATAAATACGGTATCGTATTGCCGGAGTTGAAATGAATTGAAACTTTTCTTTTTAAATAGTGGTCGTATCGCTCGTTAGCAGGAGCGGTAGAGTATGTTATAGATATATTAAACATCCTCATTAGCCGTCATCCCTTCCCTTCTGGAATATCTTATAGCGGGTATCAATACCTTCTCTTCTAGAGCATCAGTGTCATAGAAGCATATATCTAGGTCTCTGAATTTGAATGCGAGAGAGTTCAGCTGGTTATCCCTCCTAACTTCGTACTTGTTTGCTCTAAACTCTCGCCGCTTCGCTTCTCGCGTCTTAGCCTCGAGCTCGCGGAGATTCGCCCTCGTATTGCTACGGATGTTAGATAAAAGGTCTCGGCTGTTTCTTTTATCATTCGTTTCAACTTTTCTCAGCTTAGCCTTAGCGTTATTTCTCTTTCGTCTTGCTTCTCCTTTGTACAGTTTTGGTCTTGGCATCTTCTGTATTATATTAATATGAATATATTTATATAAATGCAAAATAATTAATTAAATTATTCCTTTTCGATTCCTTTTTTGATTTCTCTTTGATTTATCTCCTTCGTCGATATAATTCTCTTTGATTTCTTATGATGTTTAAAAATAGCGATTTGGGCTCTTTTTTTAGAAAGCATTTTCTTTAAAATAACCATAAAAAGTGTAATTATCTTCTTCTATTACATTTTACATTATATTGCATTACATTAAATTACATTAAATTACATTACACGTAAAATTTACACCTAAGTTACCGTGGCAAACACAGCAAACTTTTGCAGAAAGCCTCGCAGAAACGGAAGACTGGTTTTATATATATAAGATATATATCTAAGATCTTATCTACAGTAAGGTTTGGTGAAAAGTCGCAGGTGGGGGGTGTGTGACTTTGCACATTTTGTGTGTCAGCCAAAATATTTCCGAAATTTTTTGATCACATTTAATGGATGTTGCTTCGACTCATAGTCCAAACCCACCTATGAATTTCACGGGCAGTGGCTTTTCCATAACTCCAACAGAAAAATAGGGCTTGGTGGCGGTGACTCGTTTTTTACCCAAAAGCAGGAAGCACGCAGCTGTCCGGCCGAAAATCTAAAACTTTTTTGATGCTCCTAGGGTGCACCACTCACCAATCGTTCCTTGGCCTGCTGCCTTTTTTGCGTCTGAAAGACACCCCATTCCTCTGGCACTGCGACCCAAACGAGTGGACACCTGCCTGGGACCAGTGTGCACGCAGACAAGTGGACACCTGGGACCAGTGTGCACGCAGACAAGTCAGTCTCAAGTCATCACACTACATCACACACACGCATTCAAGAACAGTTAAGCAACACAGCAACAAACTCGCAACAAAAACCCCCGGCCCAATTTCAAAAGTTTGCAAATCAACAAAAACTGCGGCTGACAAGCACGCGGACGACAGAGAATATCTCGAACACATGGAGAACCTCAAGCAAGACACACACGCCTTTACGGACAGCAAATATTTAACGCTGAGCGCGTGTCGTAAGTTGAATTTTCGGAGCAATAAGAGCTTCCTTCCGCCCGTTTGTTGGGAGATGTTAGACTGCGAGATCTCGTGCGCGTGGTACACCACAGCAACGGCAAAGGCAACTTAGCAAGTGTGAGAAGATGATTACCGCTTTTCCGCAGGTATTTTTCAAGAAAAAATACCAGCATAAAAGCGGTCTTTTCGGACCAAATCGCCATTTTTCACATCATAAGAAATTAAAGAGAAATCATGTAGAAATCAAAAAGGAAGCGAAAAGAAAGAAGGAAATTACCTTAGCAGTCGTCGCCTCCTCCGCCAACATCCACCTACCATCACACATACTGTATGAGGTAGGGTTTTTATAGTCTCCCACGACTGTTTTTTGTTTTGTTTTTGTTTTTTTGTCATTGCCCGCGAAGGGAATAAATATTTTTGTTATTTCCCGCAGAGGGGATAGATATTGTTGTAGATATTGTTGTAAATATTTTCAATTATTTCCCTTGATGAAGGGGGTTCAGCATCAATATTTCCCTCAATGGAGGGGGTTTAGCATATTGTTGTAAATATTTCCCTCAATGGAGGGGGTTTAGCATTTCCCGCAGAGGGGAGTAAATATGAAATCAGTTATTTTTTGCGACCTCACCGTAATGCCCTATTCATATTCGGGCTTCCCTCATTTAAATCATTTATTTGTTTTACCATTAAACAAGCTTTTGTGAAAGTAGCACCCTTATCTATGAGTGCTTCTACTTTTTCAATATCTTCACTATCTATCAGTCCTCTATTCTGTTTCTTCCAATGCTTCATCAATCTTCTTTCTCCTTCAATCTGTCTCAATCTCTTCTTTCTTCTTCTGTCTTTCATCAAGTCTTCTTCAATGATGTCTTGTTCCTCCTTCTTCTCTTTCAAAACTTCATCAATCGCTCCAAGTCTTTCTTTCTTTTTATTCAATTCCTTCTTCATCTCTTCAATAATCTGTTCATCTTTCTCAATCTCTTTCATCTCTTTTATCTTCATTTCGTTCAATCTTTTCGCACTATATCTATCATCCTCAAACTGTTCAATCCATTCTTCCTTACCCTTTATGAAATTTGGTATGAGATTAATAGACATATTATGAGGGTTTATTGTTTACGAGTGAGGTCCCACAAAAACACGAAAAACGAGCAGGCGAGGAAAAAAGCAAAAACCAATCCCACAAAAATCGTGGGTTTGTGGAAAAAAATAAAAAACGGCAGTTTCGTCCGCACATTACGGCTAAAATTATTGCGATGACCATTTCGGCCCTGTGGTCCCCGAAATAAAAAAAGGAAATTGCTAAAAAAAAAACGGACAACCCAAACCAAAATCACGTGCCAAGAAAAAAGAATTCTCGCCAGTCTCCCAAAATCTCCCAAGTTGAGAAGAGGGAATGGACCAGCTGGCAGACATTTTCGGCGAGGCCAAGCTGGACAACCCCGACCCTGCTCCTGCCGACCCCGACCCTGCTCCTGCCAACCCTGCTCCTACCAACCCTGCTCCCGTCGCCCCTGCTCCCATCGTCCCTGCTCCCGTCGTCCCTGCTCCGTGGACAGCTTTGGCAGACATTCCACCCCAAATTCCAAACTATGCGAGATATGTTATGGTTAAAAAAGAGTTCGTCAATTTTGGCAAAGAAATTTTTCAATTTACCAAAGCACCACCCATCGCTCAGTTCATTCGTCGCAAAGAATTAAAGGAGAATGAATTTTTTTTCGCTGTGGCTGGTGTGGACGGCACCATCAAAAAGCCAAAAAATGAGCAGATGTTTCTCGTGGCAGTTGGTCGTCCAGATGAGTTGATAATATTTAACTCTATCACCGCAATTCATCGTAAATTACAGGATAGGAGTGCTTATATCAAATGGATTTTACCTATTAATTAAATCATTTTCTTTCTCATAAATCTAGTATTACTTTTGCTTTCCTTTCTCTCCGACTAGTCCTGACATTCTCCTGTTGAATGTCTTCACGGTTTAATAATTCCTTAGTTTTCTTTTGTTTTGTTAAATCTTTAACTTGCTCGTTAATTTGTTTTTCTTCGTCAGCTGGTTTGTCAAATTTGGTCTTTAATAATTCACGAGGACTGACTAGCTCGTCTGAATTTAATATTAACTTGAAGCCCTTTCTTCCGACGACTGTGTAAATCTGCTTACTGTATTGTCGGCCCCCTTTGGAAAATAAATTCCTTTTTAATTCCTTTCTCACTCTATCTCCCTTTTCAGATTCGTCTATTAACCCATCCCGCTGAATTCGTTGTTTATTTTTATTAACACCCTTAAATACATCAATCGGCTTAGCTTGAATTGTTCTATGAAACCGCATATTATAAGCATCTACCATATCATCAATCCAAGAAAGCCAATCAAAATTGCCGTTAGTTTCAAATAGAATGTCAAGCCACCGTCTTATAGTTCTGATTACACGGTCCACAATCGCAAGAGCCCGATGGTCACCAACTTCAACCGTCCTATGGTCAATATTATTCTCTCTGAAATAATCTTTAATCGCCCCTTTATATTCACTCCCGCTATCGGTTGTAATTGATTCGGGTGTGTATGGTATTGATTTTAAAGCCATATAAACTTCTTTCGCCGTTTTGTTTTTAAGCGGTTTAATTATTAAAATTCTACTGTGAGTGTCAATCCAAAACAACATCCAAGCATAGCCTTTATTTCCTTTCTTGTCTTTAAGTTTTGACATATCCGCCAAATCTACAAATACTTGTTTAAGTGGTTTGTCCGCCCATATAGTATTCCATTTATCGGTCGGTAATCTTTTTTGGTAATGAATTTCAAGTGCTTGTTGCTCCTTTATTTCTTCTTCATTATTTTTTTCCTCCATCTTATATAACTATGGATATAAAACTTTTCAATGCTGACTGTCTGGACCAGATACCGAAGATAGAAGAAAAAGTTAATTTGGTCGTAGTTGATTTACCATATGGGCAGACTGCTTGCGAATGGGATAGCACCATAGACTTAAAGCGAATGTGGGTAGAACTTAAAAAAGTATGTAAGCGGAACTGTATATATGTTTTCTTTACTACTACTAAATTCGGCTACAAACTTATTCAATCTAATGAGGGTTGGTTTCGGTATGACCTAGTATGGGAAAAGAGCACAAAAGTTGGTTTCTTATCTGCTAACAAAATGCCACTTAGAAAACACGAAATGATATACATATTTGCTGATGATGGGGTAGATTTAGATGTATCGCAGAATTTAGGACTTCGTGAATACTTTGGAAAGATTAAGAAGCATATAGGAAAAACTAAAAAAGAAATAATGAATGAATTCGGACAATGTGTTGACCACTGTTTTAGAATGACATCATCTCAATTTTCTCTACCAACAGAAACGACATATAACCAATTCATTGAGAAATATAAGATAAACGAAATGGAAGGTTTCAGAGAGTTTAAAGACTTACAAGCAGAATGGGGGAAATACACTTACAACCCGCAGAAGACAGAAGGTAAACCTTATAAGTCAAGCAGAAAGGGACTACCAGATATTTATGGAAAAAATAATGTAGAATATAATAAAACATATGAAGGCGACCGCTTTCCTCATTCAATCTTACAATTCAACAATCCACCCAAATCGCTTCACCCCACACAAAAACCAGTTGAACTATGTGAATGGCTAATTAAATCATATTCAAACGAAGGCGACTTAGTGTTAGACTTTACGATGGGAAGCGGGACGACTGGCATAGCTTGTATTAATACCAAACGGCGGTTTATAGGTATTGAGAAAGATAAAGTCATATTTGAAACAGCGAAAAAAGAATAGACGAACACAAAATTAATACTTAATAACGCCTAATGCTGTATCCTTATATATTTCTCTTTCTTTTTTTCTAGTTCAAAACAATAACTAGAACAAAACTCATACATATAAAACCAATCAAAACTATCATCAATTGCTGTAATCTGTCTGTTCGCTAAACACAGAGTTAATCCACACACATAGCAACTAGTGAAGTCATACATACGATGTATATAGGTAGTCCATAATGTGTAAACGAACATCTAATGGTAGGTTCTTAATTTCACTCATACACTATATTAAAACTTTAAAAATATCTTAGATGTATCATTATTTTGTTTTTTTGGTTTCTCGGGTTGTTGATTATAAACATTAACTGATATGTTTGACTTCTTACCTTTACCTTTCTTAGGCTGTTCCTCTTCTTCCTCCTCCTCGCTTTCGCTGTCCTCGCTTTCTTCTTCCAATTTCTTTTTTACTACTTTCTTCGCCTTCTTCTGTTTGGCTTTAAGTTTCATACCCGCAACCCGTTGTGCGACTATATCAACGAAATCGTGTTCTACTTCCTCGTCCGAACTACTTTCCTCACTTATCTCACCGTCCCGCCCATCAATCATATCCTTTGCCAACTGCTTCTTAGTAATGTGGTCCATCTTTTCGTCATTGGTCATTTCTTTCACATTTTTAGCCTCTTCCTCCGCTAGTAATTCCCTCGCCCTCTCAATCTTTCTCTGCCTCGCGTATTGCTTCTTCATCACAGTCGCTTTTTCAAGGTTCTTTATGGCAATCTCTCTATTACCTCTCGGCATTGCAACGCTACGCTTTTTCAAAGTGTATAGTTTGTTTCGGTTGTTTATCTAACCAAAAATAATTTTTATTCGGATTAATTATTATCCTAAATATACACCTCCACAGGTTTTGGTGAAGCAAGGTTCAATGGGCAGTCAATATAAATCGCTCTTAGGCTTGTCTGAAATTGCGGTGGATTCACTAGATATAGCCAACCTTGATTTAACGAACACAAACATAGTGGGCTTATACACAGATAGGGTGCCAGAAGATGCTGACCCCGTAAATCTGTATTATACTGACGGACGATTTGATGCGAGATTGGCTTTAAAATCAACGACGGACTTAAAAGAAGGCACTAATCTATACTATACTGATGGTAGGTTTGACGCGCGACTAACCACTAAATCAACCACTAACCTAGCCGAAGGCACTAATTTGTATTATACTAATGCTAGGTTTGACACTCAATTAGCAACAAAGAGCACAACCAACTTAACCGAAGGAACTAACTTATACTACACCACAGCAAGGGTTAATACAGATTTTGACACAAGGATAGCAACTAAATCAATAGATGCTTTAAGTGATGTAGTCATAACAGGCACACCCGCCGATAACCAACTGCTCATTTATAGCACAGGGCAATGGAGAAATGTTGCTTCACCTTTTCTTAGATTGGATGGTCTCGCTATGATGATAGGGGATTTAAATATGGGGGGTTTTAACATAGCAAATGTCGGTAATGTTGATGGTATTGATGTTTCGGCTCTTGACACCGCAGTCGTTAAATTAACGGGAGACCAAACAATAACAGGAAACAAAACATTTACTACATATTTGGGAATAAAAGACTCAAATCCATTAAATACAGGAAGGTTATTCTTCAATTACAATAATAATATGGGTTCTATTTATTCGTCGGAGGTGGGTGGAGCAACGGGTTATCCATTATCTATTGTTGGCTCGTCCATAGTCTTCGCTCCAACAACAGGAGGCGGAATAACATTGACGGGCAACGTTTTTAATTTTAACAGCACGACAGCAATCAGCGGACTTCCAGCACCGTTCTATGATGGTGATGCTTCAACGAAGGCTTACACTGATACTAAACTGGCCAAGGAAGGCACAGTGGCTATGACGGGCAGTTTAAATATGGGAGGATTTTCAATTACAAATGCGAATTTAGTTGATGGTATTGATGTTTCTGTTCTTGATACTTCTGTCGTTAAACTAACAGGAGACCAGACCATAGCAGGAAATAAAAAGTTTACTTCAACAGTAGAAGTGCGGGGCGCCACAGCTCCAACCGCTTTTGATGGTATCGGTGTTGCCTTTGATACGGCGACAAATATAGGAATGATTGCCGCACAAAAAATAGCAACTGCGACTTATTATCCGATACAAATAACTGGTTCGTATGTTTAGTTATATTCAGGTAATAATGTAATCGCGACCGCAACTGGCACTACACTATCTTTGAATAACAACAAAATAACAAACTTAGCCACACCATCAGCAACAACGGACGGAGCAAATAAAAGTTATGTGGATACATTAGACGGGCAAAATGTGAAACTAACAGGAAACCAAACCATAGCAGGAATTAAGACATATAGCAGTGGTGTTGAAATAACGGGAAATTCAATCAATTCAACAACAAAGGGCACATTCATCGTTTTCAATTCTACAAGTAATATCGGGTCAATTGCTAGTTTGGATATGAAAACTGCCACATATTACAACTTTGAAATTTCTGCGAAAAAAATAAGTTTTATTATTGATGGGACGATTGTCGGTTAGGTAAATGCTTCGGGGCTAGATTGTAATAGTAGCAAAATAGCCAACCTTGGAACTCCGACATTAGCGACGGACGGAGCGACAAAAGGGTATGCGGACACATTGGACGGGCAAAATGTAAAACTAACAACAGACCAAACCATAACAGGAAGTAAAACATTTAATGGAGCAAGCACTACGATAAAATATCTAACTTTAACGAACAATGCCGATTTTAATAATCAAACTATCACTAATGGCGGAAATATAACATATAATGGGGCGAGGATATTAAACCAAAATGGAGGAGATATATTCTTTTCACAGACATCAGGTGATTACCAATATTTCTTATTTACTCTAAATACCGCTACAAGTGGAACCGCGAACCAAAGAGGTTATGTATTTACGAATGTAGCATCTGATGTAAAAGGGGCGGGACTTTATATTTCAAAACTTTTGGACAATAAAAGTGTTTCGTCTGACATTGTCCGTTTTAAGAATGCTGGCGGTATGCGGTTTTATGGTGCCTTAGACATGAACTCAAACAATATAACAAATGGTGGAACAATAACGGGAACTACATTAACGGCAACTGCTGGCTTGACTACAACAACATTAACGGCGAGTGGATTAATAACAGCAGATGGCGGTTGTAAGTTATCTATTTCAAAATAAAGTAGATGGAGGAAATGGGCAAGGTATATTTATGTGGGATACAGACAACTCAGGATGGGGGATTTATATGGCTCAACCAGGGGCTGGTAAATCATTAGGTGGAGGAACAGCGGTGGCAGGCAACGATATTTCAGGCTTTGCTGTAAGATTTAGGAGTGGTAATGCTTCGGCGGATGGTTTTGTGTGGGAAAATTCAGCAGAGCAATTGTTAATGTCATTAAATGGGGCAAACGGGACTTTATGGACAAAAGGATTAATAACAGCAAGTGCGGGTATATCAACAACAACATTAACAACAAGCGACAGTATAGTAGTAGGTGCTGGAAAAAGTGTTTTCATAGATAGAAGTGCTGTTGCTAATAATAAACTGGTTTTATATGATAGCGGAACACCATCAACAACTGGATTTTATGGATTTGGTATTGCTAGTAAACATTGATTTATAATGTTAATGCTTCAACTGATAATCACATATTTTACTATGGTGCCACAAATGAATTATTTAGAATTGGTAATGCGGGAATTACTGCTTCAAAGGCACTAACTGCGAATGCGGGGATTACATACTCTGGGGTGCTAACAACCACAACATTAACCAGTGGAGCAAAGATAGGAATACAAGGAGGAACAGATGTGACAAATGCGAGAGGAATATTTATGTGGGAGACAGCAAATTCAGCATGGGGTATTTATATGGCATCCAATGGTGGAAGTAGATCATTAAGCGGTGGAACGGCACCAACAGGAGGTGTTGGAGGTGGTATATCTTCTTATGCCTTAAGATTTAGATGTAGCACAGGCTCAAATGAAGGTTTCATATGGGAAAATAGCAATAACACTGCTTTAATGTCTTTGAGAGGGAGTGATGGTCAGTTGTGGGTATTGTCTAATCCAATTCAATATTCAGACAGGAGAAAAAAAGAAGATATAAAGGATTGTTTAGGCTTAGATTTTATTAATAAGTTAAATCCAGTCTGCTATCGTATGATTGATGATAACAAGAAACAGAGAACGGGTTTGATAGCACAGGAATTAGAAGAAATACTAACAGACATGGATATGCTAGATTTTGGCTGATTTATAAAAGAAAAAATTATGGTTCCGTGTCCAAAGCAAAGAGCGGAATACGAATTGAAAGGTGTGAGTGTTAATCCAGAAGATGTTAAATGTGTTTATAGTGGTGATGTCGGCTATGGTATAGGGTATTCCGAGTTTATCGCCCCGTTAATTAAGGCCGTTCAACAATTATCGGAAAAAATAAATAATATAACTAATTATATAGCTGACTTAAAAAAACAATTAGCAGAAAACAATGCCCCCTAGATTACATCCACCACCGCCAGTCATTGAAATAGACGGCGAACTAACACCAGAGTTGAAGAACCGTGTTTTGGATATTTCATTGAAGAATGAAGAAAAAAAAGTAGAGCACGAATTGGAAGATAACTGGAATTGTTGTTGTATAAAAAGAGCAACAGACAGCAGGCTTATTAAGTATCTGTTTCAAATGGTTATAATTATCGCCATCATCAAACTTTGGAGGTGCGGAGGCGAAGTCTCCGCGATGGCAGACTATAAATTCCAAAAGATTATTTTTCTGAGTAATGATTTTGCGGGCGGTAGCAAAACATTTGACAAAACCATTAAATTGAACTTTACCCCAACTAGAATGAATGTTAAGTATATACACTATATGAATGATATGACTGAAACGAAAACAAAAATTCTTCATATGGACCGCATCGGTATTATTGGAACATTCGCCGATAGCAACACCGCAAACATTTCCAATCTCAGCTACAACTTAGGTATTATTAATTGGACCGACGGGCAATACAGTTTTAGAGTGCTTAAAACAGACAATGGCAGTATTGAGACTGACCTGCTAGCTGGAAGAATTGTTATTTGTTTAGAATTTTTGGCTTGAAAAAAATATAGCAACTATGGAAAAAATTAATGATATACGAGTTAGACCAGTCAAGCAAAACGGAGATGGTGAGAAGTTGGCAAAAGGATATAAGTTATTTGATGAACCGTATGCCAATATTTTTCTTCTCGCTCGCAAGAAGAGTGGCAAGACGACCGCACTGTTTGAAATCCTGAAACGAACGACGGACAAAAAGACCCGCATTGTTATTATAGCCAGCACGATACATAAGGACCACATATACAAAGAAATGGTTAAGCACTTCAAGAAGAAGGGAAACCCGATGGCTATATACACATATTTGAAAACGGATGGATACAGTGTCATAGATTACGAGTTAGACAAACTGAACAAGCCAGACGAAGAGCAAGAAGAAGGCGAAATTGTTCAAGACGGGAAGGATGAAGTAGAAAAGCCGAAGTTTCTTTATTTTGGAAAAGAAGAAAAGAAGAAACAGGAGGGAGGCGAAAAGTGGAGAGACCGAGCAAATACATTACACCAGAAGTCGTGTTCGTGTTAGATGATTTGGGTAGTGGTTTAAGGGATAAGTCTGTGAGCGACCTACTTAAAAAAAATAGACACTACAAGTCAAAGGTGATTATGAGTTCGCTATACCTTAACGACCTACGGCCTGAGGCGATTAAACAGCTAGACTACCTTCTTATTTTTCCTGGTCAGTCTCAGGATAAAATTGAACTCGTGTATAAACATTTGGACCTCGGTTATGATTTAGACTACTTTATTCAAAAATATCACGAGGCGACCAAGGAACGGTTTAACTTTTTGTATGTTGATGCGGTATCTGATGAATTACGAAAGAACTTCAACTATCGCTTGCGATAGTCAATTGTCCCGCTTGCGGGACTAACTTCAATATTCGCTTAAAGTAATTTTATTATTATTTATTTTTTTCAGAACATTATATAGATGCCAACATCACCAGTGATTATTTCACAACCATCGGGATACAATATCAGCTACAATCCTTCAATGCCACAAGCAGGAGGGAAAAGAAAATCAAAAAAGAAACAAACAGGAGGAAAAGTTAAATTGGGCCAAGGTCGGAAAAGCGATAGTGGATGCTAATAGGTTTATCAAGAAGAACCAATTGATTTCAAGGGGTGCTACCTTTCTTAGCGATGTCGGAGTGCCTTATGCAGACCGTGTAGCAAAGGCCACGATGAAACAAGGATACGGAAAGCAACGAGGCGGAGCTGTTAAATTTCGTTAGCAGGGGCCTTCGTCCCCCGCACCCCCTCCGTTGGGGTTATGTATTAAACTAAATCTTATATTAATTTTTTCTAACAATATACGAACCTTTTTTAAAAAAAAGCTTCACCAAAAACGGAGGTGCGGAGGCGAAGTCTCTGCATATGAAGACCAAAACTCGTGGAGGTGCGGAGGCGAAGTCTCTGCGAAAACAACGACCGCCAAGGATATACAGAACCAAAGATGGCCGACCATATATTAAAGTGAAAGGCAAACGAGCATATCTTAACTTTGGCGAGAAAACGAATGACCTTTCAACACTTCAAATCGTTAAACTGTTTTTGAAATATATGAAAGGGGATACCCATTCCAAACCCCACAGGCGGGGTCGTAGGGGCGGAGTCCCTACAAAAGAGCGAATTGTTAAGTCCGAATTCAATCGTCTTGAACACGAGAACCGCAACCAGATACAAAACAACCTGCTGAAAAAATATGAACTAATACACGAACAGGAGGAAAAGGAAAAGAAGTTAAGAGAACAGGCAGAAGATGAGAAGAAAAGAATGGAGAGGAAGGAGAATGCTGACATTAAAGAAAGACAAGAAGAATTAATAAGGGAGGCGAACAGAGAGCAAAAACTTATAGAGGATGTCAAATTTGAACAAGATAGAAAAAATAATTTAATGCTATTACCACCACAGTTCCAACCTCAATACATACAAGGACCGCCACAAGCACCACCACAAGCACCACCCCAAGCACCACAACTAGGACCACCACAAGCACCACAAGCACCCCAAGCACCACCACAAGCACCACCACAAGCACCCCAAGCACCAGAAGAAAAACAGATGCCATTGAAAACAAAAGAAGAGAAAAAGGCTGAGAAGGAATTAAAAGAAAAATACATTGAATTAATGAAGAAAGCTGGCTTTACAACTAAATTTATTAATACGCTGAGCAAAACAGAATTTGACAAACTTGGTAAAGGAATAGAGAAAGCGATAGCCGATGCCAAATCAGCAGATGAGCAGAAAGAATTGGCTGAACAATATAAAAAAGAATTAGAACAAGAAAAAAAGCAAGCGGAAGCAAAAGCGAAACACTTTGAAATTAAAGATAAAATACCACACATCTCCGCTGGTTTAAGAAATGACTTCAAGTATCCGAAATTGGATATACCCAAAACTTTGGGCCCTGCTTTGGAAGCAAAAATGATAGCCGAAGGCAAACAACCACCAAAAAAAGTTAAAGGAAAACACACGACTGCGGGTATGGCACAAGTTATAGTAGATGAAGGTATTGATTTAGGAATAGACCAGAATGAAATGAGAAAGAAACTAGCCGATTATTTGGGAATAAACCAAACGGGTGCTGGGGCAAAAACGATGGAGGAATTAATCCACAAACTTTTAACGATAGCAAAAATTAAGAAATATTTAAAGAAGGGTAAATACAAGAAGAAAATGAAGAAGAAGGATTATGTAAATAACTTAGTAACCGAAATGAGAAGCGACCCAAACATTAAAAATCAAGTTTCAAATACTCTCGGTATTCAACCAACCGAGGAAGTTCAACCACCAGCAGGGGCAAGCCCCCGCACCCCCACCACAGATGTAGAGGAAGTTCAACCGCCAGCCCCAGAAACTGCACCCGATACCACCACCGACACCACCACCGAACCCACGCCCGACACAATACCCGAAATCACCGCCGACACAACACCCGAAATCACCTCCGATGGGGTTGTAGGAGCAGGGAACTTCGTCCCCCGCACCCCCTCTGATGGGGTTGTAGGGGTTTACCCCTACCGAGGGCTAATGACGGATGAAATAGACAACATTATGAAAAAGCACGAATGGTATTTGGGGACAGTAGCCAGCGATGAAATAAACAAACTGAAACCAGAAAAAAGAAAGAAGTATGGATTTATTATGAATTTAGATAAGTCTAGCCAACCAGGCTCACATTGGATTGCTGTTTGGATTGACACCATTAAAGACGACTCTATTGAAATCTACGACCCTCTCGCACTGTATAAGCCGACCGAGCTATTTCTACACCAAATGAACAGCTTATTGAAAAGAGTAAGCCGAACACATATCTGCTTATGAAGGTTAATCAAGTTAAAAACCAAAGTGATACGAGCACAACCTGCGGGTGGCATAGTATTAGGTTTTTGTTAGAGCGGGCGAAAGGAAACCGTTTTAAATTTGCCAGCGGTTGGACTGACTTAAAAGAAAAAGAAGCTGAGGACCTGAAAACACAGAATGGGTATGGCTTTGACACATACATTTAGTAGGGGCCTGCTCCCCCTACGACCCCGCCAGTAAATATTCAAATAAAAAGCAAAAATATATTTTCCTATATATACAACCTACGGTCGTAGACAGTAAACTCAATTTGGAGGTGCGGAGGCGAAGTCTCTGCGATGGAATATAGGGGAGGCAGGAGCTCTAACATTTACTATGTCAATAGCAAAAATAGGATAAACGGAACGGATAGTGATTTCACTCACTCCATTGATATGAAATCTCTTGACAATCCGACCCATTGTAAAATACTTCATATCTATGTTCCTAAATCGTATTACTCTGTGGCAAGTCCTTATAACACTTTTACTCTGAGTGAAGATGGATACGAGGCACTCATTACGATACCCGAGGGCAACTACACGATGAACAACTTAAAAAATAAACTGGCCGAGGTGCTAACCGCAGACAGCCCCAACGACTACACATAAACCGTTACGAGCAACAACACAAACACCGACCCAGAAGACGGCATGCTATTATTTACAGTAGCGAACAATGGAGGAATTCAACCGCGATTTATATTTGACACCGAAACACGTATCCACGAAGTAATGGGTTTTGACCGCGACTCAACATACTTCTTTGCTAACAATTCCATTAGGTCGCCGAATGTCATAATCTTGACTGGCGAAAAAACATTATATTTACAGTCAGATTTAGTAGGCGAAGGCGATAACCACGTGCTCCAAGAAATATACACCGCGAATGAAATCCCGTTCGGCTCTGTTATCTATGATGGCTCGGGTAGTGAATACGGAAAACGGCTATCTACTAGTTCAAGCAATGTGTATCGGTTTTACTTGACTGACGAAAACGACCAACCAGTTAATCTCAACGGGTTAGGTATTGTAATGACATTGTTGATTTACAGGGAAACGAATTATTTTAATTTATTTACATCATTTTTTAATCTGCTTAAATCGAAAGGGTAAACCCTTTCAAACCCAATTGGGGTTGTAGGGGCGAAGTCCCTACCGTTAATTAATTATTTTATTTTTTTCTCAGATTAAAATATAGGAACCTTTTAAAATCGTTTTTGAGATTGTAAGTGGTTTTTGAAAAAAAGCACTTACACAAAATGCCTACACAACACGGAGGCGAACTAGATTTCAGCAGGACTGACTACATCAGTGCTTCTTATCGCTTGAATAAGCTTACCCCTCGTGAGGGTTCTGTTGATGTAACCGTAACTACCGCAGGAGGACAGGAAAGCAACTTTGACCTTATTAGCCGCCCGTTTAACTTGGCTCGCTCTGTTTTGAGTTTTACTTATGCCCCAGAGGCGAAGGCGGCGAACTACAATAAATGCTTTATGGACTGCCTGGCCCCAATTAGACAAATTCAATTGATTACTAGGGGTGGTGTTTATCTGTGCGACATTAACGAAGTCGGAAATGTAACCAAAATGATTTGGAAACCCGAAACCTCCATTGATGGTTTACTAGCTTTGGAAAACCACGACAACAAATCTGGTGCTGGTTGTATGCTTCAAAAGAACAATACAACAAACGGGGCGAGTTTTACTAACACCGCCGCGACCGAAAGAAAAGTTAGCTTGCTTGATGCTATCAATACTAAAGCAGACGGAACGGGTTTAACCGCTGTTGGTCCTACGAATGGTGGTGATGTTTCGGAGGCGATTACTACTCGTATTGGTGAAGTTATGGCTTCATACCAAGCTAAGATGCGGGCTTACTTAACTCAACCAGCAACCAATGCTCGCAGACACGATGATAGTTTAATCGCCGCAGCAACTGGCACTCTTAGTGTTGTTAATGTTGCGCAGAATGAGGCTAAGTATTTCTCAGGAGGCGCTATTGGACAACCCGAACCGAGTGTTAATGTTAAGATTAATCTTGGAATGCTTTACAATACTATTTTCGCTCTGGATAAAACTATTATGTTTCCAGAAATTTTGACTTTGCGGATTGTTTGGCAACAGACACCCAAAATCTTTTATTACAACGATGATGCTCTTTCTACTGGCGGAGGCACTGTTGCGGCGGCGGATTTAAGTGTTAAGGTTACTAATCTCAGCCTTTTCTTAGCTGTTGAAACCAATCCTGATGTCATTCAATCAATTCAACAGAAGATTATGAGCCCAGAAGGTATGAGCTTCATCATTGATTATTCTTATTTGTATAAAAATACTATCGGCACACCTGCACCTTCTCAAAATGTTATACTTAGATTTGATAGAGGCCACGGACGACGAATTAAGAAAATTTATCACTCTGTTTTCAATACGACTGAAAATAAGAACACCGCTTATGACAATAGCAACCTGCTCGGCTCAAAGGTCCAAACTTTTTATACTACACTAGACGGAGCACGACTTCAAGAATTCAATGTTGATTGTCAAACTGGAAAACTAGAAGACTATATGTATCTTAAACCGAAGTTGGAAGGCTCTTCTTTGATGAATAGCAATGTTTATCAATACAACTGGGTTTGGTGTGATAGCTTTGACAATACCCGACCGTTGTGGAGCAAGGACCAAAATGAAATCAGCGGATTAAGTCTAGACACCGAGCGACGATGGGAGTTTATTGCTACCACTGCTACTATTGCGGCCAATCATTACACATTTGTCGTAACTCAGCAAGAAGTAAATGTAAAGAATGGCACCATTACCAGAAACTAAGCAGGGGCAAGCCCCCGCACCCCCATCCGTTGAAGTAATATTTAAAAATTTAGATTTATTTTTTTCATATAATATGCGAAGCTTACACAAAACATTTTTTTGAGATTGTAAGTGGTTTTTTGAAAAAAAAGCACTTACTATGAGCCACCAACGAAATTTAGTCGCCCAAAATCCAGGCGGAGACTTCGTAAATGTCAAAGTCGGGTATGATGGATATGTAGGGGGTCAAAATATGAAAACTGCCTTTGGTGAAGCATTAACCAGTTCATTAACACCAGTATTACAGGAAATCTTTCCATATACTATCAATACAAGGGTATGGACAAAAACAGAAACGAACGCGAGCGTTTCATTTAGCAGTAATATGGCCGAATTAAAAACAACCGCTAATGCTACTGCTAATGCCGTTATGGAAAGCAAAAGAAAAATAAAATACAGAACAGGTATGGGTGTTTTAGCACGCTTCACTGCCTTATGGACTACTGATGAAGCTAAGGAATATGTATCATTTATTGGTATAGGCGATAATAATCTACAAAATGGATTCTACTTTTATAAGGATGGTGTGGTGGGTTTCTGTATAGCACACGCGAAAGGAGGTGTTGTTTCCTATATTCAACAAGCAACCTGGGATGACCCATGTAATGGAACAGGCGATATGCCTCTCTTGGATTCGACGAAGGGAAACGTCTTTCAAATTCAATTTCAATATTTAGGCTTTGGGGCCATTAAGTTTTCAATTGAGAACCCCAACACAGGCGAATTCCAGCAAGTCCATATGATTAAGTATGCGAATGCCAACACAGGTGTGAGTCTGCGGAATACAACTCTTCCATTTGTTGCTAGAATGAGAAATGATGCCGATACAGGAATACAAAGTTTAAAAACAGCAAGTTGTAGTATGTTTATTGAGGGTGCTAACACCGTTAATTCAAGCATATCTAACGAAGCGGAAGGAAGTGAGCCAGCTAGCACAACGGAAAGCCCAATTATTAGCATAAAAAATAAAACAACTTTTAATGGTGTGACCAATTATTCAATCGTTTATCCATCTCTCGTGAGCATATCAAACGAAGACAGCAAAGTTAATATAGTGCGAATTGTGAAAACGACTGGGACACTTACGGCGGAGAACTTTGCTGATATTGATGCTACAACTTCAATCGTGTCAAAGGATACCGCTGCGACTGCCCTCGGTGGTGCCACTATAACGGATGTCATCCTTAAACTTTATGTTAATGCTACTTCTAGCCAGCTTATTGACCTGCGAACTTACGACATTCAACTTTCTCCTGGTGAAAATCTAACATTTTTACAAAAGTCTGTCTCTGCTGGCGGAGGAGGAAATGTGAGTGTTATAGTTAATTTTATTGAAGACCACTAAAATGGATGGAAGGATGGAGTAATTTTATATTAAAGATAAACTCCAACCATTATATAAAATGAACTACAACAAATATCAGAATGGAAAAATCTACAAACTTATCTGTAATAAGACAGGTGAGGTGTATATCGGAAGCACAATTAAAACATTGGAGCATAGAGCTAAATCTCACACACATAATTTTAAGCGATACAAGGAAGGAAAAACAAATTACACTTATTCATATTCAATCATAGAAAGGAATGACTATAGGATTGAATTGATTGAAGCTTTCCCTTGTGATAGCCACCTTGAATTAGAACAGAGAGAAGGATACTGGATAAGACATACAAAGTGTATAAACGATAATTTTAAAACTGGTATCACAGTCCCGTGTAATCAGAATAAAAAGGAATATAATAAACAATACAAAGAAATTCATAAGGAGAGATTGAGAGCCCATAATCTAAAAAAAGTTGAATGCCCTTGTGGAAGACGAATTGTTCATTCACACAGAAAAAGACATAAACATTCTACATATCATTTAAAATGGGTTATAAGATGTCATAATGAACTAAATCACTTATAGAAAAAAACAAAAAAATAAAATAAGTGAATACGTTTTTGAGGTCGAAGGAGGTTTTTTTAAAAAGCTCCTACAAATACTTTTTCAATTCATCCTTGTTACGACACCACGGCTGACGAACTAACCATTCAATATATGGCTTGTCAATCTTTGCGATGTCTTCTATTTTTTTGCCTTTGTATTTGCCGAAATGAAATGTGTCTTTCGGTTGAGCATTTCTCTTTTCCTCAATCGCTTTTATTTCGTCGTGGATTACCTTTTGAACATCGGCAAGAGAAAACGATTTATTTTCGCTTTCAATTGAAAGTTGTTGGAACTTCTCGCACAGTCTTGTGAGGGTGGACATAGTAGGGTGGTATATATAGGGTAATATAAAAAAATAAAAAGTAAATAATTATATAGAATGTCCGAATGGATAAAGTTCGTTAAGGCTTACTCCGCTCAGCATAACATAAGCTATGGTGAAGCATTGAAAAAAGCTGGTAAGGCATATAAGAAGCAGAAGGGAGGTAGTGCTGAGTTATCTGAGGATGTCTATTTGTCTTCGTCAGATAGAAAGGGTGCTGACGGATGGAAGCCAGTCGCGAGCAAAGAGAAATCAACAGTGTATGAAAACGATGGCAAAGCAATAGTAGCATTTAGGGGTTCAGTAGATAAGCGGGACTTACTCACAGATGTCGCCTTGGTCAAGGGAGTATTAAAGAGAACCCCGAGATATAAAGAAGAGCAGAAGCTGGTTAATGAAGTCATAAAGAAATATGGTAAGGATAATGTAGAGCTGACGGGTCATTCACTAGGTGGCACGATAGCAAAAGACCTAAGCCGACAAACTGGTGTAAAGGCAACAACATACAATAAAGGCAGTAGCACGAAGGACCTAATTGAAGGAGTTATTGACAGAGTGGCTGTCAAGGTAAATCCGAAAGGTAAGCGGGCGAAGACTGCGAAGCTAACCACGAACTACCGAACCGCATTTGACCCTGTTTCATTGTTAGGGGCTACGGCTGTAAATACTAAGTTAGTGAAGCCGACGAGGGGTGTTCATACGATTAGAAGCTTCAAAGGTAAAGGAGCCAAAAAATATATCTATAATTCAACCGCGAATGTGAAAGCCGAGCGGTATGCTGTCGTTATCATTAATAAACATACGACCCGCCCATTTATTCTCATTAACTTGTTTTTTTACATTCGCCATATGTAGAATGCTAAAATGTGGGATTTGTTGCTGTTTGCTGTTTCTGTCAATGTGTATTTTTTTCATTTGAAATTCCCTAACATTTTCAATGCTTTCGCATCTATCCATCTTATCATATACATCGTAGTTGAGTTGATTAGCATTTAAGCCTTTACCCCTAAAATGGAAATATCGTTTAACTCCATTTTCGGCTGTTTCTATATGAACCCATTTTGAAATATGTTTGAGGTCGTTCTTGGTCATACCAGCAGTAAAGGCATCCTTCGTCGTAAATTTTAGCATATACAGTTTAGGCGCTATCCACACACCTTTTATAATCTTACAACCATCGCCTAAGTCGTCCCCTATACCTCCGAGTTTCTTATTACCCATATTCTTGATATATCTAGCACATCTCGCGTGGATTTGTAAGCTGTCTGTATCGGTTTAATAAAAGTCGTCTTCAATGGTTCCGTTCGGGTTGGCTTCCTATGCGACAGCTATATGCTAGTATGAATGCCCCATAATGTGTCGGCTTGGTTATGCTACTCTCTAATAAGATTGGATTACGAGGAAGACCCGATATGTGCCATAAATCTTTGCCTTCTTTGTCAGTAAATTTAACAATTTCAGTTATTTGATTACTGTTCCAGAATTTCCAGTATTCTTCGTTAGTGGTTATGTATGCTGTGATAGATGGTATTGGTCTCTGTATCATCTTACCGTATAGGCTATTCATAAACAGTTTAGCGAGCAAATATTGCGGGCTACCTTTCTCCGCATTTTCCTTTGCCTTAAACATATCGTCTATGTATTGTTTGAAAACACATTCAGATTTAACTGTGTAGTATCCTTTATGAATGCGGACTTCGTATCCTTCGGCTACCATATCCTCAATATCTACACTCGTCAGCCATTGGTCCTTCATATCTTCTAGTCGCCATTTAAGAGAGCCCATTCTGTCTCGCTGTCCAATCCTTGAATGTAATATGTCTTTCGGAGAAATGTAATCAAGGTTGTAAATACCGATTTGAAGATTTCGCGGGTCAAATGGTCCGATTGTTTCCAGTATGTCGCCCACCATAAAAGCTAACATCATCGCGGTTGGATACAAAGATACAACATCCGCATCTACTAGGTAGTCTATTATTTCGTCAAAGGTGATTTCTTTTTTCAAATATCGTTCATACTGCTTAGAAATAAACCGTCTCTTAGATGGGTAAGTCCTGCCTCCGATAACAGCTTTTCTAAATGCTCGCTCCTGCTCAACTGTTGGAAGTCTAACTTCGTATTTTTTATCTACATATTTCTTCCATATGTTGAAAGCGAGACTTGAAGTTGAAATATATGAAGTTAGATTGACCTTATGAGCTGTAAATATCGTCGTGTTTAATTTGTCGTATAATTCCTTCAAACCCATAACATCGTTTTTAAGATAAGTCAAACAGTCCTGCCTCATATTCTCTTCCATATCCTCCCATCTGCGGGCTTGCTCGTGGTCAAAGTCGCCTTTAAGGATTTCACATCCCATACTTTCAAGATTTGCTTTAAGACTTCCCTGAGTGTGCTTTCGTAAGTCCCACATTTTAACATTTTCAAATTCTAAGCAGATAATAGAGCCGTTATTGATTTTTGACGATTTAATCTTAATACCCCTTTTAATTAATTCTTGGTGTATGAAGTAGTGGTCAAAGTTCGCTCCGTTAAAACCATTAACATAAAGAACTGGCGGTTTGTCCCCCTTTTTCTTCTGCTCCCATCATTCTTTTATACGGTCGCATCGTTCAATTATTAGGTTATGAATTGGCTTATACATTCTTTACCTGCTATAAATTTGAAACCATCCGAGCCCTGAGTATATCCAACAATGTAGCAGTCGTGGATTGCTTGACAGTCCGCGATGGAATTATTTCTAAATGTTTCCAAATCGTAATGTAGGACTTGGTCGTTATTCATTTTTTCTTCAGTGAGGAACTTAGTTATTAAGTGTATTTTACCATTCTTCTTCAACATAATGTCAGCAAATTTTTTTCTGTTGAGATTACATTTATGTTTGTTCAAATATAGTCGTAAGCAGTCATCGCACCGCTTCTTGAATTGCTTAAGTAATCAGTAATAATGGTTATTGTCCAAAAATATTAGTTTGTCAGGTTCTTCTCCTTTTTCATTCGTTCTGACTGTCTCCTTCATAATGTGGTCTGTTATTTCGTATGTTTTCCAATCCTTAACATATTTTTTCAATATTTCAACCGCTATTGAAAATGGTATGGGTGAGTTTGGTGGAAGGTTGAATTCGGTTCGTATCTCATTACACCTTTTCTTGTTCATCGGGTGAATATTTAGAATATCCTTACACAGAAAGAATAAGCAGTTGTTATTTTTGCTTGGTGGTGATATCTTTCTACCTTCTTCAACTTTCTCCTTTTTCTCTCTCACTCCATCATAGCATCCTCCGCCGTTCTCTTGAACGAATGTTATTTCTACATATTGTATTGTCCTTTCGTATCCATTCTCGCTAGCTTCAATGTTGTTTAAGTTGAACTCGTTGAGAGCATCTATAAACTTGGTGTCATATTCGCGGAGTAGGAATGAATTGAAATTTTTCTTTGTAGAATAGTGGTCGTATCGTATATTAGCAGGAGCTGATGTATATGTTATAGATATATTAACATCAGCATTGTTCGTTATACCTTCCCTTCTCGCTCGTCGTATGGCTGGTATGAATACATCCCGTTCTAATGTGTCAGTATCATAGAAGCTTATGTCCAGGTCCTTAAAATTGAATATGAGTGAGTTCAATCGTCTGTATCTTCTCATTCTATAATCGTGTGCCTTAAACTCTGGTCCCTTCACTTCTCTTGTCTTAGTCTCGCGGAGATTTGCCTTAGCTTGAAGAAGTTGGACATATTGCTTGTTTGGTCTAGGTGGTAGGGGTGGCTTATATGACATAGGTATATTGTGGAATAGATTTTTTAGTTTGGTATTAATCACAATGATTTATATTATACTTGTGTTATTTGTTTAGATGATAATTCTATAAATGTAAAAAAAAAATTATTAGAAAAAAATAATTAATTACAAGTAATAAGTTTTACCGTATTTCAACTTCTACAAAACTTTCCATTTTTTGTTTCTTTTTTATAGCATATCGCTCCTTCCGCCTCGCTGATATGGCTTCTTTATTCCTTTCGTAATATGAAACTCCCGCCTTTCTATACATTTCTGGATTTTTTTTAAGACATATCTTCTTGAAGCCTCGTAATGAGCTTTTTTCTTTTCTTCAACAGATGTATATTTAGCAGGTCGCCCTAACTTTACAGAGCCGACTGGCCCGCTTTGTGCTGGCATATTTCACCAAAACCAAAACTGTATATATTGTTATATAATAATAATCATAATTATATAAATGAAAAATTAATTATTACCTACTTGTTATAACCAGATTGTAATTTCCATTCCGTAATTTTTGCCTAACCCGCCACCATATATTTTATAAGAAACTTGTTGCTTTTTTGTTATCTTTTTGGATAAAGTTTCCGCAGTGTATTTTCCTATATATCCTAACTGCCTTCCTTCTTCTGTTTCCACCCTAATAGCATTTTTATCAAATTTATTTTCTGGTTCAGGAACTATGAAAACTTTGATTAGAGGTTTGCTTCTTAGATATAACAAATTTTCCTGTCTTCCTCCAAATGATACCCCGACGACTTTTGTTGATAATGTTGGCATCTTTTTTTTATATATAGTTAGAATTATATTTTTTTTAATGATAATTAATTAAATGATAAATATTTAATTTTCGCTTCCTTTTTGATTTCTACTTGATTTCTCTTTAATTTCTTATGATGTGAAAAATGGCGATTTGGTCCGAAAAGACCGCTTTTATGCTGGTATTTTTTCTTGAAAAATACCTGCGGAAAAGCGGTAATCACCTTCTAGTGTGTGTGTGAGAGAAAGAGAGAGGTTTTTGGTTGTCAAGTTATCAGGAGTGATCCAGTATCTACTGTTGTACTGAGCGATACCGTGCGAAGTTGCTCAAATTTGAGAAGCAATAACGCATATATGTTCCCATGTTTTCCTTGTTTTGTAATTAATATGCTTCCATGTCACCATCCATCTATCTTACCATAATATCCATCCCAACGTGGCATCCACACTGAAATCCGTCTCTCTCTCTCTCTCTCTCTCTCTCTCTCTCTGCGTAGTGCTACACCACAGCAACGGCAAAAGAAATAACGATAACTTAACGTGTGTGTGTGCGTGAGAGAGAGAGAGAGTGCTTTTGGTTGTCAAGTTAGCAGGAGTGATCCAGTGTGTACTGTTGTATTGCGCGAGTATACCGCGCGATGTAAATCTGAAAAGCAATAAGGCATATATGTTCCCACGTTTTCCGTGTTTTTTAATTAGTATGTCCATTTCACCATTAATACATCCATCCGAATGGCATCCACTCCAATCTCTCTCTCTCTCTCTCTCTCTCTCTCTCTCTCTCTCTCTCTTTGCGTAGTCTGAGAACGCGCGCAGCATGCTAGGTCTAAGTGTACATGAGGCGCTGTCAGTCTGGAGTGCTCCAAGTGCGGAGGGCGCTGACATGCACAGGAAGGACTTTCGATCTGGCCCCTGGAGAGCTAGACCGGGACGACGGAGGGAGGGCAGTACCAGGCATATGGTTGATGCTTTTTGCTCTAGCCTTGTCAAATTGTTTCTTTGTGTTTGTGTTTGTGCGGAAGGCATCTTCAGGGTCGTGCTGGTAGGCGCGGACGGCTGGGCGGCGACGCAGCGGCACTTCGCAAAGTTGCCGGGCAAATGGCAGCTGAAAGCATACTGCAACGTTTTCAGTCTTCTGACTGGCCTCTCGCTGTTCAGATCCGTCAGTTTGGAGATCTGAAGTCAGAACCTGTAGTTGGCGCGCCCCAACCCGAACAAAAGGTCCAGCTTCAGCAGGCCGAGGCCAAAAAGGAGCTCAAGGAGGCCGAGGCCAAGCTCAAGGAGGCCGAGGCCAAGCTCAAGGAGGCCAAAAATGAGCCTAAGGAGGCCGAGGCCAAGCTCAAGGAGGCCGAGGCCAAGCTCAAGGAGGCCGAGGCCAAGCTCAAGTATGCTAAGGCGACCGGGACCGATGAGGATGTGGGACTGGCGAGGCGTCAGATGGAAATTGCTCTGGATTCGCAGCAGGGAGTAGCCTCTTCGCAGAAGGGAATAGCCTCTGCGCAGGAGCTCGTTGATGCTTGCATCAAGCGAGTGGCTTTCTTTCTAAAGCAGCCAGCTGCAGGTCCTGTAGCGTTATCCTTTCCTCTGGTCTTCTCCTTGACCCATTTTTTTGAAAACGGGTTTTCTCGCTTCTCCTCTCCCTTTCTTCACCAGCTTTTTATCTCAAGTTTTGACTCTCTCTCTTTCTCTCCCTCCCCCTGAGTCTCCCTACACTCTTCACTGTATTATTTATTTGAACCTTATCTAATCTTTCTATTTATCTACCTGACCATTTATGTGTCTATCTATTCATCTGTCTTGTCTTCTTTTCTTCATCCTCATCCTCCTCCTGTTCCTTCTTCGTCTTCTTCTTCGTCCTATTATTATTATTATTATTATGGACACCGTGATAGCCCAGTGGTCAAGTTCTACCATCTGGGCCCTGTCGCCAGTTCGATTCCCGTCGGTGCCACCAGTATTTTCATTGAACATACCGGTCTATTTCTGGACCAGTATTTTCATTGAACATACCGGTCTATTTCTGGACCAGTATTTTCATTGAACATACCGGCCCGTCTGGAAGTGTTGGAACTGCCCTTGCGGGGGTGTTATTAGAGCTTATCGTCAATTCTTCGTACTCCCCTCACGGGTGAGACGATGGAGGCGCATGTGCAGAAATGCATCAGCCATTGACAGAGAAGCACTATTATTATTATTATTATTATTATTATTATTATTATTATTATTATTATTATTATTATTATTATTATTATTATTATTATTATTATTATTATTATTATTATGGAGGAGGGGTGCACAGTATGGCACCCCACGGCAAGAGGAGAGGGTTGGGCCTCTTCCCACTGGTTCCGAGGCTATGTTGTTGTGTTGTTCTTATAAGACATACACCACGTGGGGTCAAAGGGGTATTAAATTCCGAGATCTAGGGGTGTTGACGACGAAGAAGACAGAAAGCAGAAAGAAAAAGAAGAAAAAACAAAAAGACTAAGGAAGAAGAAGGAAGGAAGAAAGAAGAAAAAGAAGAAGAAAGAAAGAAATAATAATAATAATAATATATTGATCTGTCATGGCTGAGCTCGAGGGCCATGCGCCTCCATCCCTCGCCCCATCAGGGACTACAGTGAGTATGTTGGGGTCTTGCAGGAAATCAACTACAAATGATTGATCTTCCCCGCGTGAGAGCTCCACGAGACTGGGTAGGTCCCGCATGGAGGTACTCATAGGGGTAGCAGACATTTCATGCGGTCTGCCAGCGCATGAGGACGTTTGGCGGTAAGTGTCTGGGACGCCTCGAAACCCCCACTTTGCCAGCAACAAACACCGGAACTGGCAGGCGGAAGCAGAGCGAGCAAGAGGCGAGTAGAAACAAGCGGTGCGCAGCGGCAGAGGCAAGCAGCAGCACGAAAGAAAAAAAACAGAAGATGAGAACCTCCACTCACCCAACCATCAAACCCACACCACCACGTTTGTACTACCTCATCCATCACCGCAAACTACATGCCCACATACCAACCACCACCTGCCAAGCTGCTGGATCGTAGGCGAACAAGTGACGACAGAAAAGAGCGAGGTACATAAGGTAGTGAAGTGCACAAGGCAGAACACAGGCGGACCAGAGCACGTGGGATAAACAGAGGATACTGCAGGAATAAGATGCGAGCGGAAAGAAAGTAAATCAATCCCACATTAGGTGATTACAGGGACAAGAACGCAGTAAAGTGGGTCGCACAAAAGAGCAGCCAAGTGGGAGCGAGCAGGACTTGAGCATAATCGCAGCAAAAGACAGTTGAAAAGAACAAGCAGAAATAAGGAAATTAAAAAAAAAAAAAAAAAGAGCAGAAAGAAAGAAGGAAAGAAAAGAAAGAAAGAAGAAGAGAAAGGAAAAAGAAGAATAATTTTAGAAGGGGGGAGGAAAAAAAAAGAGAGAAAAGAAAAGGAAGAGAAAGAAAGAAAAGAAAAGGAAGAAGAAAAAAAGAACAAGAGTAGTACAAGAAGGGAAAAAAAAGAAACAAGAGAAGTAGTAGTAGGAAGAGGAAGAGGGAAAAAAAAGGGGGGGAAAGAACAAAGAAAGAAAGAAAGAAGAAGAGGAAAAGGAAGAAGGGAAGAGGAACACGAATTGGATGGTTGTGGTGGTTGATGCTGGTGCACATCTGGTAGAGTTTAGTACTACTCACAAGTGGGATCGTACTGCAGCGCTTGTGGTAGTGCAATAATATTGTTGGTGCTTCTGCGTATAAGGCGTATGTTGGTGGACATAACATACTTTTTTTCGTTATATCCTTTAACCTTCACTGTTTCATTTCATATTTAGACTTTCGCGTTTTCGTGCCGTTTGAGTTTCCAAAGTCCCTCGACGAGCTTTTCCCGAGGCATGGAATCGGGAAGCAGCTCTTTTTGCGAGGCACATTCGTGGCAGGAGCTGTCAAGTCCATTCTGGAGTCCAGATTGCCGCACTACTGGAGGGGCGCGCCGGGCTCGGGTAAAACGGTGTTCTTGAAACTCCTGGGTCGCGAGCTTCAAGCCTATGGCAAAGTCCTCTGGTGCGATAGTGCTGGGTTTTTGGACAACTACAGGGACAATTCCTTCTTCAGTGCCCTCGCCGCCGAGGGCGCCGTGTTTCTCCTCGTCGACGAAGTACAAGACAGCCCCAACAGCCCCCACTGGGTGTATTTACTCAAAAACCATCCCAAGAATCTCATCACCATAGGGGTTGGCATTACTAACCTTCAACACTTGTCTGCCCCTTTTCCGAAAAAGTTCCCGGACCGTGGAGAGCCGCCTCCTATGTCGGTGTCCGAGCAGGACTTGTCCGATGTGACTGAATTCTGGTGTCGACAGAGCCCACACGTCCCGATTAAGTTGGTTTCCGACATCTGCGATTGGTTGTTCCGCTACACGGGCGGTCACTTCTTCCCCTTCTTGAAGTTCACAGAGGCAGTTTTTTCTGAGACGGTCGTCGACCTGATTGACCTTCACTCAGTAGCAAAGTACGTTCTCAGCCAGGAGTTTAGCCAGAGTGCTGCGTACATTGCTGTCAAAGAGGGGTGCTTCAACACTTTGTCCGAAGACGTATGGCGATGCTCCCAGCGCATTATCTGGGGTCTGCAGGATCCCCGCGATTACGGAAAGCTCGAGAAAGTGGGCTATTGGGATGCTGGTCTGGATTGGTTCATTTCGGATCTTTTTACCGCCCAAGTGTTCCGAAATCGAAAGGTCTATGAAGCAAGGGATGACGAGTTTACTATCAACGAGAACGCACCGCTTGATGACAATCTACGCATTCTCATTACGGCTGGATTGCAGGACATGCAGCGAATGGACTTTGAACAGCCGACCTCCTTCAACCATCGCTACGAGAACGGGCTAGCTTTCATCTGGGGCTGGCACCTGAGTCGGATAATTCCTTCCCTCTTCATATCTCCGCAAACACAAGCTCTTCCGACGATTCGGGGGAAAAAGCTACCCGAGGTTGACTTTTACTTTGACGGTCGCTTGGACGTGGCAGTGGAGCTGGCGCGCAACATGAGTGCCTCCGATCTTGCCCATAAATTCGACAAATTTCAGAAGTCCCAGCAGCTTCCCGGGAAGAAAATGGGAGGCCCTGGTCCTTATGCTTGCTGGCCTAACTACGCAATCCTTCATTTCCAAATGCCCGACAAAGATCCGGTGATGCCGGCGAGCCCTTACGACACTGAAGATTTCCAAAGCAAGCTCTACACCTTCCAACTGCCCCGCAATTCACTCTTCCGTGGGAGAACCCTAATTCAGAGCGGCGTTGTCAAGGCTCTCCCCACTCCGCCTTCCCATCGCTCCTTCTCGTCGTTGGTGTTTCGTAGTACGAGGCACCGGACTGTGGTTTCCTGGCTTCCAGAAGTTGCTGTAGACTAGTACTCAGGTGCTCGGACAGATTGTTGCAGACTGTATCTGAGCTTGTTATTTGTGTCAAGTGTCGTGGCCTGGCCCCTGGCCACCGTGTACGTCTTGCTGTCAAGTCATGTTCCAAAATACTTCAAACACTGTGTCATTCAGGTCAAGCAATAATGATGTGTCAGCAGCACTCGCAGTGGAGTGCAGCTTTCCTGGAATCGTCAGATCCGATTGTAGTAGTACCGACATAATCAAATCCACGATTTGAGAACCGTAGAGATTGTTCCCCCCTCCCCCCCTCTTCCCCTTCCAAGAGCACACCAAGTAACTTCCCGACTCCCTATCGCTCGTGACACAGACAGGTGGCCTTGAGCTCCTCGGGACCGAGGTTAGAGGGCAGTGGTGACAGAAGAAAAGCTGTCTTGGCCAAACATTCAGAGAGAGCGCGAGCGAGAGAGCCGGGGGGGGGGGGGGTAGTTAGAGGGAATGAGATAGAGAGAGCGAGAGACATGTACAAACACCAAGCGTGCGGTGGGAAAAGGAAAGCAAGCAAAGAGAGAATGACGAAGAGAGAGAGAGAGAGCGAGCGAGGCCTGGATGGAGCGAAAGTTTTTCAGGTGGAGCTCTAGAGTGATAGATTTTCCAAGTGTCCGGCCTTCTCGGTAGAGTTCGTTGTTTCAGTCGAAAGTTTCATTTTTTTTAATAATGCTCAGAGGCTTTTTCTGTGTTGTACTATATTGTTGACGATATTAATATTCAAGTTGGAAAAGGAAAAGATTTTTTAGATTTTGTTATGCTTTTTAGATTTAGGTGATTTTTATATTTTGTATTACTAAAACAATTCAAGTGAAGACAATTTTCAGTAGAATGTTATAGAAAAAAATTATTCTTAAAAAAATTTTACTTGATTTATACAAAAATTATATTTATACAAAAAAACTGTTTCTGTATAAAAAGTTCAAGCTATAAAAAGTTTAAGCTATAAAAAAACTTTGAAGAAAGAACTTTTTTAAATTAATAGCTTTAAATTTTTTTATAGCTTGAACTTTTTTATAAGTTTTTTTTTTAATAGTTACTAACATATATGTTTATTAAATATTGTACTATCGTAACAATCTATAGTCGCTAACGGTTTGGTCGCATCCTTTCGGTATGTTAATCGCTTTGCCCCAGTCACTGGGAGTGCATTCGAAAGATTTTAACCAGTTGAAGAAGCGTACCAGAAAGGTCACAATCCGCGTGCCTCCGTACTTGAGCATCTCGTTCTTGATATTATCATGTGAGTGCTCTTTGTGATTCTGAAAATTTTCCTTACATAGCTTCACTTCCTTCTCTTTGTAATTATATTCAAGCGGGCCCGTCTCAGTTTTGATTTCCTAGGCTTGCGACATGTATTCTAATTGGTCGTGTATGTTGTCATCATCTTATACTGAAAAATTTCGTTAGCATTCCTCTCTGGCTCAATCCGCGCTGCTTCCTTATCGGAACCAACTTCATCTGCACATGCATCTTCCAAAAATTAGTTTTCTTTGTGGACGATCATATGTTGGCGGTATTCTTCCTATTCTTGTAGTTTTCCCTGAGTGTGCATTCTAGAGTGTCATTGTGCCTCCGAACAGGAGCAGAAGCTTTGGACAGCTGAACCCCGCACAAACGCTTTGACATCTTTCAGTACGTGGTTATGGTAGCGCTACTGAAGTTGGCAGCGGTTTCATTCTGGACCAGCTTCCACGCTTGCTACTTCTTCTCCTTGCATAACCTTCTGACCTCATTACTCGCCTTTATATCTTTGCCATGCCTCTTGGTTGGCCTCATTCCTTCGCCAGAGGCAGTATGCCTCTCTCAGTCAAGCAATCCTACCACCTCCCTAAGACTCTCATCAAACCATGCATTGTAGGCATCACCCACCGGATAGCCGGTAAAAAGTACTCTTTTCCTGTTGACAGGTGCACCAGCCTGCTTTTCCGTATTATTTGTCCGGATTGGACCTGATGCCATTTTATTCCTGGTATGTTGCAGTTTTCCTTTTTTGCTTCACTGAGCTAATATAACGAGACATCATTCTCATTCTTGAGGACTGTGTTTGGTTGTATTACCGACTTTTTACGAGCTATCATTGGGGGCATTACATTTGGAGTCCACATCACTAGGGTGATTTCTTTCTGCTTTGCCACACAGGCAACAGAGTGAATTTTCACTGACCTGTCTCACACGGGGACGTCAGACGAAAACAAATACTCCAACACAGCTCCCTCATAACTCTCTTTCACAAAACAAATAATTTGATTTGTCTCAAGCAGTTGTCTTGTACCCTCTAGCCTAATCCATATCTGTGTGCTCACAAGGAGACATCAGATACAAACTCTCTGTCGTTCTTGCTGTTCTCACACAGAGACCAAGAAGAAGGAGGTGGACAGAAGAGTGAAGGAACACACACAAAACACAAACAAGCATAGGGACAGGAGCACAACACTCTACCCTTCTAGTTTGTGCATTTATCTGCATTATCTCACACATACGTCAGAGTATTTTTGCAAATCTCTGATCGTTTTCTAAAGGTAGGTCTGAGAACCTATCCGACCGACTGTCGACTTCTCAAGGAGAGCTTTTCTAGCTTCTCTATTACTATCTGGTTGTAGGTCATAGTGCCTCATACTAGATACAATACAGAAAAGAAGGAGGAGAAAGCAATTTGAGTAAGGAGAACAAGAAATCGGAGAAAGTCTCAAAGACTATTTTTCTCAAACAAAAACAAACATACAAACATTGTTTCATAGAGGACAGGGAATCTCATTCTACCCTCTCCATTAGTTTCTCTCTTCACTAGTCAATCGACTGAAGGAGGAACAGAACACAAACGAACAAAAACCAAACATAGGAACTGACACTGTCCTCCTGTTATTTAGTACTACGACATCATGTCGACAGAGACCGCCGAGGTGAGTGACTCCTTGGGAGCAGAACAAAGAGAAGAAGAAGGAGGAGGAGGAGAAGGATTGAATGAAGGAGGAGGAGGAGGATTGAAAGGAGGAGGAGGAGGATTGAATGAAGGAGGAGGAGGATTGAATGAAGTAGGAGGAGGAGGAGGACAAGACGAAGAAGAAGAAGAAGAAGAAGAAGAAGAAGAAGAAGAAGAAGAAGAAGAAGAAGGAGGAGGAGGAGGAGGAGTAGGTGGAAGAACAGAGATAAATAGACGAAGAGTAGTACGAGTAGGAAGAGTAGGAGGAGTAGGAGGAGTAGGAGGAGGGCGAGGAGATGAAGGAGTGGGAGGAGGAGCAGACGAGAGCTGGGACGACATAGGAGGATATGGAGGAGACGAAGATGGAGGAGGATTTGAACAAGAAGAGACAGGAGGAGGAGGAGTATATGGTAATCCCATGCCACCTGCCCACACGGGAGGAGGAGGACGAAAAATGATCGACTTGATTCATATTGAGAGGGAGGAGATCACAGTGGAGGAACAACAGTGGATGCAAGCCCACTATGACCTCTCTAAGGAAGAGTTCGATAACAAGATAGGTGTAGGGAAGGACACCTATGTGTGGATCCCTCAGGATCAAAGAAGAGAGAGAAGTCGTGCTAAAAGGGATGTCTATATCCCATTATCAAACACAGCACAGCTCCTCGGCAGACTGGTCTCTGATCAAGAAAAGAGAAAGAAGATACAGCATATCAAGTTTGGGGACTCACATACCCACCTTGAACTACTGGATGCTATCTTTGGGGTACATACTCAAACCCTGATTTGGGAACGTTCATACGGCCCACGGTGTGAGGGTTACCTCCAGTACACAAACCCAAGAGCAAAGGCCAGATTCCTCGCGACTGGTCAAGAGGCAGCCGATATAACAAAAATGAAGAACATTCTGGGTTCGAAAAACTCAAATGGCATATTTCATTTTTTACGATGGAAATGAAGGCCTTGGAGGAGGGGAAGGCAGAGATGGAAAAAGCATTAAGGCAGCAGGAGAAACTCATCCTGTGATTGATGAGTTAGAGAAGACTGACAGAATACTGACCAAGATCAGACTGTTGATGGGTGCGTTACTGCACAAGGAGGCGTGGAAGAGATGGATTCCTACCAAGGATCACTCTGTCCTTAAATCGACTAACGCACCACCGGTTGCTAATAAAGCAGGTGTTGACCAATATGTGGAGAAATATAATTTTCTCAGATCTGCTTCTGAATTGGTGGCCTTTATCACTCATGCTCAAAAGCTGGTGATATCTGAGAAGACGAAGGCGAAAGAGAAGGAGGAGTTCGAGAAGAAGATGAGACTGGAAAGAATGAAAGCAAAAGTGAGTGGTGCAAGGGCACACCCTCCGACATATCTTCCCCCACGACCAATTGCCTATGTACTCCCTAAATAATAATAATAATAATAATATATATATTGATCTGTCATGGCTGAGCCCGAGGGCCATGCGCCTCCATCCCTCGACCCAACAGGGACTACAGTGAGTATGTTGGGGAGGGAAGAGTGACTCTAACCATCCTGCATAGAAGGCCCCAAAAGGAAGTCCCTACTACCCGCACAGTGTCGGGTACCTTGCAGGAAATCAACTACAAATGATTGATCTTCCCCGCGTGAGAGCTCCACGAGACTGGGTAGGTCCCGCATGGAGGTACTCACAGGGGTAGCAGACATTTCATGCGGTCTGCCAGCGCATGAGGACGTTTTGTGGTAAGTGTCTGGGACGCCTCGAAACCCGTCACCACCCCTAGATCTCGGAATGTAAATACCCCTTGATCCCACGTGGTGTATGTCTTATAAAAAACAACACAACGACATGGCCTCGGAACCAACGCAACAACATAGCCTCGGAACCCACATCGACATAGCCTCGGAACCCACACAACAACAGAGCCTCGGAACCAACAGAACAACAACAACATAGCCTCGGAACCAACAGAACAACATAGCCTCGGAGCCAACACAACGACATAGCCTCGAAACCAGTGGGAAGAGGCCCAACCACCTCCTCTTCCCGTGGGGTGCCATACTGTGCACCCCTCCATAATAATAATAATAATAATAATAATAATAATAATAATAATAATAATAATAATAATAATAATAATAATAATAGTAATAATAATAATAATAATAATAATAATAATAATAATAATAATAATAATAATAATAATAAGTTTTCCACTCCGAATCAACTTAATATTATCAATATATATCATCTTTATGGGCAAGGTTACGGCCCACGTAGAGACCTGGCTTTCATGTTCAAGTTTTTCAAGTTATACAAACACAGTCCGTGACTATTTTATTAATAATAAAATATTAATACTTGCCACTATTATTAATAATAGTCGGAAATGAGTGGGAAACTGTTGAAAGTTTACACAAACCGTTTACTAAAGTCGGTTTGAACGTGACTTGCCACTACTACCATGGCTGTTCAAGTTGACTTACTTGTAACCTTTCAGTAATATATCCGTTCTCAGTTCACATAATCATTTTTCATCTTTCCGAGCCGGTTCTCGCTCTTTTTAGTGACCAGCTTCATTGTAAGTTACTCGGCTTGCGTTCTTCCCTTCTTTTCTTTTATTACCATTTTATTACTATTTTTTTCATATATATATATATATATATATATATATAGATATACATATATATATAATCATGATATATATACATATGTATATATATATATATATATATATATATATATATTTCACCAATCAACTTTTAATGATAGACTACTTACCACCAGTAGGAATAAGTGGGAAGCGTAAGAGTTAAAAACGGGGAAGTGGTAAAGCCTACGGTGGACTCATAGATAAAGTCGAAACGAAGTAATAAGACTTATATGGTGGTACCACGGTGGTGGTGGCGGTGGCAAGGACAAGCATGCCGACGACCAGGGTGCACGCGGCGGCGGCGGTGGTGATGGTGGTGGTGGTGGTGGCGGTGGCAAGGACAAGCATGCCGACGACAAGGGCGGTGACCGGGAGGAGTTCAAACAGGGTGGCAGCGGCCGGAAGGACCAGGTCAGCGACCAATCGCTCATATACATACATCAGTTCTACGATGGGAGCTCACTGGAAGACAACGACTACTCTGATGAGGAAGCGGACGCGTTCGCGGTCGAGCTTCATGGCGACCTTGGCGCACGTCAAGAAGGTAAGAAGCCTGCTTTTGAAGTTTAGTACACACATACAGACATACACACACATAGTATTGCATAGAATAATTATTAATACAAACATACATACAAACATACACACAAACATACACACAAACATACATACAAACATTCGTACAAACACACATGCAGATAAAGTCGCGTTCCGCGACGAGGTGGGTCGCGGCGAGCGTGGCGGCGGTCTCGGCGAGCGTGGCGGCGGTCTCGGCGAGCGTGGTGGCGGTCGCGGCGAGCGTGGCGGTGGTCGCGATGTTGGCGATAACAAGGACAAAGAAGGCGACGAGCAGGGCGGTGATCGCCCGGAGTTCGCCGCCAGTTCAACAGGCGAAGGCGGCAGCGGTGGGGGGGGGGGGCAGACGGGCACCAACAATGGCGGTGGCGGCGGTGGTGGGGGCCAGACGGGCACCAATGGCGGTGGCGGCTTTGGGAAGAGTCCTAAAACACTATACCTTCAAATCTACGTAGTTTTTGTCGAAAAATCACACGAACTCCAAAAGAAAAATGGTAAAAGCTTTTTTGACATTCCGACATCTTGGACTTGCATGCCTCCAGGAATGAAGCAGGCACATCCCATTCTCAATATTTTTGTATTTATCGTAAGTATATGTCAGTGAGACATGATTACACAAAAAAACTGGAGGGGCAAGGTCAAGGAAAAAATGTACAGGCATGTGTAGGTCAGACAGGTGAAGTTGTGAAAACCCACTTTTTGGTTTGTAGGTTCTAGGCGAAATGAACAAAAATCCTTTGGTGGAGCTTTAGTTTATGGTTGTGAAAGACGATTCCAATACTTAAAATTCTTAAAACTGATGAATACTAAGATGTATATAGCCCCAAAACCAGAAAAATGCTGGTTTTGTGATTTTGATTTTCAAGTTGCCTTCCACAGACATTTACAAATAACACAAAGTTGGAGAAATACGTTTAATGATAGTAAAAAACGATTCACCTATTCATCTGTGCAAAAAATAATACTCAAACTAAGAAATTTGAGATTTTCATGTTTCGACAAAAAAAGTTAAGTGGTTTTCTCCTAGCTGGTTTGTAGCCTACAAGTAAAAGTATCAAGAGATATTTTGTATAAGTAATCAGAAACACTCAAGGTTACTATGTATATACTTGGATAGCTTTGACATGCTTTGTGGTAAAAGATAGCTGATGCACTCAGGGAACCCTTTCCTCTGGCACCTTTTCCTAGACCGGCCGGCCCCGACACCCACCACAAAAATGATTGAGTTCCCGGGATTTTTTCTCAAAAAACAGTGAAAAAGCTACAAAAATTAAGGAACCTCTGTATAAAAGGCATTTATTGCTTTAAAAAAATCATGGTCAATTATCAAAGATCAACACCTACATTAGGGTCCACCTTAAAAAAAACATATCATTGTCCCTTTTTTTTAACCTTGATTTCCGGATCATTTTGCCGTTAACACTCAAATTCAAATTCAAAATCAAAAGTTAAAATGATAATTATTCTTGCTAGCCACAATTCAACATTTCAGCTTTCTAACAAAAAAAACGGAATGAAAAAATGTTAAAAACTCATAAAGTAAAAAGTGCCTTAATTTCACCAACGCTTAAAATGCCTAAAAAAAACATATGAGTCAAAACTAAGCAGCTAGTGCTATCGTCTGCAGTATAAACTTTATTAGAAGAACGCGCCAAGACAAAGGGTGAGAACGTATTAGGCCGGACACACGTAATGGCTCTACGACACGCATTTCATATGCCGGCCCGTACTGACCGTCCACATTATCTCTTGGAGAGAGTGAGGGTAAGAGTGAGTATGTTTTGAGTCTGTGTTTTTATAATTTTCACAGAATAGCTAATAGGACCTGCAGTTAAAAAAATAATTAACCTTGCTCCAGGGGGAGTGTTAGACCTATTAATACAATATATTAATTGGGTTAGACAGTACGTGCATATGTAATGCGTGTCGTTAGAGCCGTTACGTATGTCCGGCCTAATACGTTCCCGCACTTTGTCTTGGCGCGTTCTTCTAATAAAGTTTATACTGCCGCGCCAGACGATAGCACTAGCTGTTTCTAGTAGTTTTGACTCCGGTTTATTAAGAGTGACGGCAAGAGTAACGTTAGTATGTTCAGTTGAGTCTGTGTTTTTCTAACCAGGCTTGATTTTTACAAAATAGATGTATTAGGACCTACAGTCAATTTAATAATTTACTTTGATCCAGGGGGAGTGTTAGACCTATTAATATAATTAACCGGATAGTCAGTATAGTCCGGCATATGTAATGTGTGTCGTTAGAGCCATTACTTATGTCCTGCCTAGTATGTATTCGGGCTGTTCCCTTGGCCGCCCCTTTTCTCAATAAAGTTTCTACTGTAGGCCACAGCTAGTATACGGCAGATTATTACGTTAGTCTCACAGCCGCACCTTAACAATCTGCAAAAACCTTTATAGTTGACAATAAGCTCCGACCCTCAGTCACTTTTTGACTCGTGACCGGACCGTTAGATCATAAGTTCTCCTCTGCACGAGTTTCGACTTCACTGTACTATTAATATGAGTCGGATCAAAACTTGTTTTTGATTTCGTTCAGAGTTCGGGAGCCTGAGTCGGA
>WBZZ01006482.1:122500-132500 GCA_019918135.1 Paulinella micropora | reverse complement strand
CTTTCCATGGGCTGATTGGTATAAAGCTCCTAGAGTAATGTTCTATGCCGTCACTTCCTTTATTCCACCGATTGGTGTGGAGACTTTCCTTATGGAATGGAGGACTGGATGCACATGGCCTTTTGGCTCAGCAATTGGCAGGAGATACACTATTATTATTATTATTATTATTATTATTATTATTATTATTATTTATGGACACCGTGATAGCCCAGTGGTCAAGTTCTACCATCTGGGCCCTGTCGCCAGTTCGATTCCAGTCGGTGCCACCAGTATTTTCATTGAACATACCGGTCCGTCTGGAAGTGTTGGAACTGCCCTTGCGGGGGTGTCATTAGAGCTTATCGTCAATTCTTCGTACTCCCCTCACGGGTGAGACGATGGAGGCGCATGTGCAGAAATGCATCAGCCATTGACAGAGAAGCACTATTATTACTATTATTACTATTATTATTATTATTATTATGGAGGGGTGCACAGTATGGCACCCCACGGGAAGAGGAGGTGGTTGGGCCTCTTCCCACTGGTTTCGAGGCTATGTCGTTGTGTTGGCTCCGAGGCTATGTTGTTGTGTTGGTTCCGAGGCTATGTTGTTGTGTTGGTTCCGAGGCTATGCAGTTGTGTTGGTTCCGAGGCTCTGTTGTTGTGTGGGTTCCGAGGCTATGTCGATGTGGGTTCCGAGGCTATGTTGTTGTGTTGGTTCCGAGGCCATGTCGTTGTGTTGTTTTTTATAAGACATACACCACGTGGGATCAAAGGGGTATTTACATTCCGCGATCTAGGGGTGGTGACGGGTTTCGAGGCGTCCCAGATACTTACCACAAAACGTCCTCATGCGCTGGCAGACCGCATGAAATGTCTGCTACCCCTGTGAGTACCTCCATGCGGGACCTACCCAGTCTCGTGGAGCTCTCACGCGGGGAAGATCAATCATTTGTAGTTGATTTCCTGCAAGGTACCCGACACTGTGCGGGTAGTAGGGACTTCCTTTTGGGGCCTTCTATGCAGGATGGTTAGAGTCACTCTTCCCTCCCCAACATACTCAATGTAGTCCCTGTTGGGTCGAGGGATGGAGGCGCATGGCCCTCGGGCTCAGCCATGACAGATCAATACATTATTATTATTATCATTATCATTATTATCATTATTATTATTATTATTATTATTATTATTATTATTATTATTATTATTATTATTATTATTATCAGGGAGTACATAGGCCATCGGTCCTTTCCATGGGCTGATTGGTATAAAGCTCCTAGAGTAATGTTCTATGCCGTCACTTCCTTTATTCCACCGATTGGTGTGGAGACTTTCCTTATGGAATGGAGGACTGGATGCACATGGCCTTTTGGCTCAGCAATTGGCAGGAGATACACTATTATTATTATCATTATTATCATCATTATTATTATTATTATTTTTATTATTATTATTATTATTATTATTATTATTATTATCATCATCATAACCACCATCACCATCATCATCATCATCATCATCATCATCATTATTATTATTATTATTATTATTATTATTATTATTTATTATCATTATTATTATTAAATCTGCCTTGGAGTGTTGACTGTGACATATTTGAGGGAAATCCCGATGAAAAAACCTAGTCACACTTGCTAAACAGAGTTCCTGCCCAATGGCCTCAAGGCGTTAAACTGTGACGCCAACTCATAACCCTTTGGTGGTAGATGCTGGGGAGGAGGGTCGTTGCGCGCGTAAAAGATCTTAAACTCCGCATATGCTGGTTGATAGCCCAGGACCCAGCAGACACCAGATTGTTATGGGTGGGGTTTCGAGGCAGCTCTAGCAACCGCGCTTGGTGTATGCACTTGCACATTCGGTGACGTCTTGCAAGAGGTTGCTGGGACTGCGGAATAACCTCGGCTTAGTGCAGTCTTGCCCTCAGGAGCTCCATCGGTGGCCCCGATCATCAGGCGAGAGACTGACACGGGGGGGTGGAGGACCTCGAACAAGGGCATTGGAGGCTTATGTCCGTTGAGGATATGCCATTAGCTGCATCAGTACGCCTCAGATATAGTATTATTATTATTATTATTATTATTATTATTATTATTTGGGGGGCACCAATACATGGTTGGGTGTCACCGCCACACGGCGGGGTTGGGGCCGTTGGCAGCTTGTTATGAGGGGTACATAATCAGTGCTCCACTGATTCATGAGACGGGAACTTTTACCGAGAGAAGCTCTCTCACCACGCTCACGGCTCTTGGCTCGGGGTGGCCTCTGGTATCTCGGGGTGAGTGCGGGGGGTGGGGGTTATCTGAGGGAGGGGGTTGGGCTCAGTGGGTCACTGGACAGGTTGGTTAACTAAACTACTGTCGGTATGAGTGGGTATGAAGGCGAGAGGCCCCACACATTTCCACAAGCCTTGAAATCACTCAACTGCCACAGTAGCGACTGCCTGGACGCGGGGTTCCTGACTCACCCTCTCTCCCAGAACCCCTCGTGCTCACTTTGCGGATGCCATGGGGATGCTCTCCGCCAGGGTCAGGACGTGTTGGGTGCATGTGACCGGGCCTGTCACTTAGTGTTCTCGGTAGATGACTCTTTTGTAGCTTCTATCGGACGCAGGGTGGCTTGCTACGACACCTCAATGATGCATAGTACGTCACGTCTCTGGCCTGGTTACGGGGGCGGGTAACTGAGGCGGGTTCCTGAAGGCTGGTTACGGAAGCTATGTTATTGTTGTTGGGTTCCTGGCTGCTATGTTATTGTTGTTGGGTTCCTGGCTGCTATGTTATTGTTGTTGGGTTCCTGGCGGCGTACATGTTTATGCTTTTTTAAGGGTTGAGCTTTAAATAACCCCACTCGGGTCTTCTTTTATCGAGCTCACCACTCGGTGGATGGAGGCCTGGGTAGACTTATACGATGTTTTTGATGCTAGGTTCCGTCTCCAGGGATTTGACTGGCATCGCTGCTTTGCCTCACCGCACTGCCTCACCCACACATCCACGCTGGCACACTGTTTCTCCTCTTGCTCTTGTACCTATGTCGCACACAGCTATGAGCTCACGCCGATGAGTGGTTGTGACGAGGTGCACCCAGCTGGATTGCGGGCGAGCCACGGCGGCCTCGCTCTCGCTCGCTCGCTCTCTCTCTCTCTCTCTCTCTCTCTCTCTCTCTCTCTCTCTCTCTCTCTCTCTCTCTCTCTTTTTTTTTTTTTTTTTTTTTTTTTTTTTTTTTTGCTTTGCTTTGCTTTGCTTTGGGCGAGGCCTAGCTTTCACATGGGCGGGCTGAGCCTATGAGGGGCGCACGATAAGCGTTCCATTGATTTATGAGACGGGTCCCAATTACTGAGAGTAACTCATGTGAGTTGCTCATCATACTCATGGCTCTTGGCTCGGGGTGGCCTCTTGAATCACAAGGGGTGGGCACTGGGGGAGGGGGTTGTGTTCAGAGGGTCACCGCGAAGGATGGTCAACCAAACTACTGTCGGTCGGAGTTTGTACGAAGGCGAGAGGCCCTACACCTTACCACAAGCCTTGAAACGACTAAATGACCAAAGTAACGACGGACCGGAGCGGGGCTCCTGGCTCACCCTCTCTCTCAGCACTCTTCGTGCTCATCCTGCGGATGCCATGGGGTTGCTCTGGCGGAGGGTTATGGGGTGGTGGGTACACGTGCACGGGCCTGTCACTCTGTGCTCTCGGTAGATGACTCACTTGCAGCGTTTATCGGACGCAGGGTGGTTTGCCACGACACCTACCTCGATGATGCACAGCGGGTCCTGCCTCGTGCCTGGTTACGGATGCAGGTGAGTGTTTGTGTGTATTCCTATACATACGTACACGTATGCTTTTTAAGGGTTGAGCTTTAAATAACCCCACCTGGGTCCTCATTTATCGAGTTTACAACTCGATCAATGCGGCACCGGGGTCCCATACCACTTATGTCAGGTTCTTATGCGAAGAGCGCGGCCCTAGTGCTGGCCCTATGGGTCAAGGCGGTAATCCTGCAGGTTTAGACATTCCCCGTGGGAGTGCGCCTGCGGGTGGCGATGGCTACTCGGCCGGGGTGGGGTGGTCGAGTGCTCGCGTACCTGACGGGCAACCTGAATCACGTAGAGCCAGCAATCCTGCTGCATCTCGATCACCCTCCCCAACCTCGGAAGAGAAGTCACATCCGGAAAGGTCTGGTCACGGCGTGTGGCAAGCGGTACCGCCACCGAGGAGGTGGCGGAGGAAGGTACGAAATGAGCTGGATAAGAGATGTTGCATAGTATGGGAGCTATCGCATGTCTCTCAGACAGTGGTCATGGCGCGAGAGCTCCGAATTCTCGGTCTCGGGGAAGTCGAGGTGGAATTCGCGGGCAGAGGTAGCGGGCGGCATTTGCGGATTAAATGTGCGTCTTGTGAGGAGGCGGAGAAGATGGTGCGGCTGCTGCGGGAGCGTAAGTTCTTCACGGGAAAGGTTCACGTTGCGACGGGTAGGACTTTCCGGGAAAGAGAGAAGCAGCGGGCTGCACGGGGGGTGCCCAGTATGTAGAGATGCAGAGGGAGCTTCGCAAGCAGGGGCTTGGCTACTGGGTGCTCGACGTGGAAGTCGACGAGCCCCAGGGCGAAGCCTCAAGCGGTGAATCTCCCTTGGCGGAGTGGGGCGGGATGCGGGAGCTGGAGGAGCTGGGGCGGAGGGTGCAGGATGGGCCGTGGAGGCTGGCGGAGGGCTCCAGGCGGGCTCAACCGAAGCGCAGGCATCGGCACCAGCTTCCTTCTTCCCAATTTGTGAAAGGCTTCCCACTGAGGGTGGCCTCACATAATTGGCAAGGCAAAGTGGGTGCGGATAGCCCAGGCTTTGGGGAATGGCCGGAGCACTACAAGGAGCGAGGCTGGGTGATCGTCGGAGTCCAGGAGCACAACCTATCGTCGCAGAAGGTGGAGAAGCTCCAAGTCGACGGCTTCGCAGTCCTCGGCAAAGCGGCTGCAACTGGTGCGGGCTCGCGTCTCTTGGGGGAGTCTTGACGTTGGTGGCCAACTATCTGGCACCGTGCGCTACCATTGTACAGGCGCCTGTTCCACACCCACAGCAATTGTGGGTGAGGCTGTCGTCTGGGAGCGCGACGGCGTCGGATGTGTTCGTCGGCAACGGCTACTTCCCCCAAGAAAATCAACGAGAGGAATCTATTGCAGCCTATGAGGCGTGGCAGGCGGCGGTCTCATACTTCGCCACCAAAGGTCATGTGGTTACGGTTGGTGATGCTAATGCTAAGCTGGGGCCCGCCAGAATAGCGCGGGAGGAGGGAGTGGTGGGCCCCTTTGGCGAGATAGATGAGAGGGGTAGAGGGGTTAGGAGTGAGAATGGTGAGTTGCTGGCTGCGATGCTTGTTGCCACGGGGTTGCGCAATCTCAGTGGGTTTTCGCAACCACGGGGGGACAAATATTGGTGGTCTAGCCAGGAAAATGTAGGTGGACGAAGGCATCTGCTGGATTACATCTGCGTCTCTCCCGAGCTGGCGGAGGAGGCGAGCTTCGGCGTCGACGAGGTAGACCTTGATACCGACCACAAAGCTGTGTGGGCGGAACTGGTCACAGCCCCCCCCCCAAAAAGCAGGTAAAGAGGTACAAAGCATTCAAGGCAGAGCGCTTGATAGGCTGGGTAGTTGAGGGTAAGGAGAGTGAGCTGTCTAAGCTTAGGTTGAAGTACGACGAGACCTTTGCAGCTGGTATATCGGGGCTGTTGCCAGATGGCCTCCCAGATCTATCAGCAGTGGAGGACCCGGATGAGCTTCAGCAGGAGGTAGATAGGGTCGCTAGCTTAGTGGTCCGAGCTTTCACGGGCGCAGCCGCGAAGGTCTTGGGAGTTCGGGTGATTAGGCCAGGGTTTACTAATGCATGGTTTGATGAGAGTCTTAGGGAAGCGATTGCGCGACGGAGAGAGGCATACGGCCTCTGGCGAAGGAATGAGGCCAACCGAGAGGCCTGGCAAAGATATAAAGAAGCGAGGAAGGCGGTCAGAAGTTATGCAAGGAGAAGAAGGAGCAAGCGTGGAAGCGGGTCCAGAATGACACCGCTGCCAACTTCAGGAGCGCTACCATGGCCACGTACTGGAAGCTGTCAAAGCGTTTGGGCGGGGTTCGGCGGTCCAAAGCTTCTGCTCCTGTTCGGAAGCCCGATGGCACTCTGGCATGCACACTCCGGGAAAAACTACAGGAATGGGAGAATACCGCCGACGTATGGTGGTCCCCAAAGAAAACCAGTTTTTGGAGGATGCATGTGTAGAGGAAGTCGGTTCCGATGAGGAAGCAGCGCGGATTGAGCCCGAGCGGAAGGCCCGCGAAACCTTCCAGTATAACGACAACCTGCGCGACCAATTCGAGGCCATGGCGCAAGCCGAGGAGATCCGGACTGAGACGGGCCCGCTGGACTATGATTACACCGAGAAGGAAGTGGAGCTCTGCCAGGAAAATCTCCAGAATCACAAAGCGTGCTCACCGGATAAGATCAAGAACGAGATGCTCAAGTACGGAGGCACGCGGATTGTGAGCTTTCTGGTGCGCCGTGCGAATACACCCCCAGCGACTGGGGCAAAGCGATTATCGTCAACATCCCAAAAGGAGGCGACCCAACCGATCCGGAAAATTGGAGAGACATCGCGATTCTGAGCTGTCTGGGTAAGATGTATCTGTCCCTTATGGCGGCGAGGCTTACGGCTTTCATCGATCAGCCGGGCAGGCTTCGCCCAGAGCAGGGTGGGTTCCGGCCAAAACGTAGTACGGGGGACCAGATTTTTGTCCTTAAGGAGCGTCTGCGCCTTAGACAACAAGCTGGCCTCCGTTCTTTCGTTTTGTTCGTGGATCTGAGAAAGGCATTCCCTACGGTTTGGCGGGCCGGGTTGTTTCAGAGGCTAACCCAGACGGGGGTACAGGGCAAGTTCTATCGCATTCTGCGGCGTTTTTACTGAAGAACGTCATCGCGAGTGCTAGTCGATGGCGAACTCACTGGTGAAGTGCTGGAAGAGATGGGAGTTCAGCAAGGGTCGCCGTTGTCACCGTCGCTGTTCAACGTCTTCATGGATGAGCTAACGGTCCGAATCGCGAAAGAGTTGGAGATCGAGGACCTCAACCGCATCGAAGACATACGGACCCTGCTTTACGCCGACGACGTTGCGGTAATTGCGCATAGTGTCACGGAGCTTCAACAGATTGTAAATGTCGTGGCGACATTCGTGGAGGACTATCGGCTTGAAATCAACCTGAAACCGGGCAAGACGGAAGTCATGCCGATATACGGGCACGCCAAGTCAAAAAAGTCGCCCCCATGCGTGAGGTTCCGGGGCAAGGTTCTCAACGTCACCGACCACTACAAATACCTGGGAGTTCTGCTCACGGACACCCTCTCCGATAAACCGCAAGCGAAGCGGGCGGCGGAAATCACTGTAGCGGGAACGGCTGCCTACTACCCCCTCTGGATTGCCCACGAAGTTCCAGCGCGTCTTCGGCTGATGAATTGGCAGCAAATGGTTGGCGCAAAGTTGCTTTACGCATCGGCTTTTTGGGATCTGCCGGGCGCCAACAAGCTGAGTAAGCTGGAGGGCGCGTTGGTAGCGCCCCTGCGGGTCATCTTGGGTGTTGGTACGCGCACAAGCGGCTGCATCACCAGGGGTTTAGGCCGCACGCCGAGTTTTAGCATCCTTGCCAAGGCGGCCCGGCTTCGGTTCCTAGGGCGCATCGAGTTACTGGGCAACACAGCGCTAACACGCAGGCTTTACAACACGGGTCGGTGCAAATGGAAGGAAGATACGGAAAATTTGATCTTAGCAGATCACAGGCTGCGGGAGGGCTTGGATGCGCTCAAGCGGGTCGTGAACGAAGATGGCACGGTAGCTGATAAGGACTGGCGGGCCGCTCTGGCGAACTGGAACGAGGTGGTAAAGCAATGGTCTGTCCGGCAGGAAGTAGCTGGCTGGGAGCGGCAGGCTAAGCCCTCTGATGGGCTTAGGGTGCTGCTTAGCCAGATGTCTTCCCGCTCTGCTTTCCCACGTTGGCGGGCGCTGGAGGGGGGAAGTCACAACCTTATCAGAAGGCGATTGTTGAGCTGCAACAATCGCCTTCGCCTCTACCGATCCAAATTTGGCTCATGCTCGCCGGACTGCTCAAGCTGTTTCGCCTTGTGTGGCACTGAGGTTAACGAGTCGTTACGTCACTTCCTGCTGCATTGCCCAACGTTTGCGAGCTCTCGTGAGGCACTGTTTAAGTTTATCGATGAGGCGCAAGCCCGGCAGCCCCTCATGCTGAATCGAGGAGGGCTTTATCACAGGGAACTGCGGGAGGCGGAGGAGGAGATGAGGCTCTTCAAAGAGGAATGGCTGAAGGGGGAGGATGAAAAGATGGCGGCGATGCTCGGCGTTTTGTTTATCCCTGTCCCAGAAGTGGAGGAGGAGTTAGGAAGGTTTGTTGCCACCATCTGGAAGGAGTGGGAGGAGTTGGAGGCGCAGATCAGGGAGGCAGAGGGGGCGGAGGAGGAGGAGGAGGTGATCGATCTCACGGTCGTTCAGGAGGTGGGTAGAAGGAGGGGAAGGCCTAGTCAGGTAGAATGTCTGGCTAGATCTGTTGTAGGTGGAGGTCAGCGCAGCGTCGCGGACTTCTTCTCGGCAGATAACTCTCACTCCTTGCACCCACTTGCACATGCACAGCACGCTCATTTGCACATTGCACCGCCAGTCGAGTCTTTGGAGCGGAGCCGCGTCACCGAACGGCCCCGTGCTACCAATGGAGGCACATGTCCGACAGGATCAAAGGCCAATTGACTGATAAGTCTATTATTATTATTATTATTATTATTATTATTATTATTATTATTATTATTATTATTATTATTATTACTGCCCAGTGGTCAAGTTCTACCATCTGGGCCCTGTCGCCAGTTCGATTCCCGTCGGTGCCACCAGTATTTTCATTGAACATACCGATCCGTCTGGACCAGTATTTTCATTGAACATACCGGCCCGTCTGGAAGTGTTGGAACTGCCCTTGCGGGGGTGTCATTAGAGCTTATCGTCAATTCTTCGTACTCCCCTCACGGGTGAGACGATGGAGGCGCATGTGCAGAAATGCATCAGCCATTGACAGAGAAGCACTATTATTATTATTATTATTATTATTGTTAGTAGTAGTAGTAGTAGTAGTAGTAGTAGTAGTAGTACTAGTAATAGTCGTAGTAGTAGTAGTAGCAGTAGTAGTAGTAGTAGTAGTAGTAGTAGTAGTAGTGGTAGTAGTAGTAGTAGTAGTAGTAGTAGTAGTAGTATTAGTATTAGTATTATTATTATTATTATTATTATTATTATTATTATTATTATTATTGGACACCGTGATAGCCCAGTGGTCAAGTTCTACCATCTGAGCCCTGTCGCCAGTTCGATTCCCGTCGGTGCCACCAGTATTTTCATTGAACATACCGGTCTATTTCTGGACCAGTATTTTCATTGAACATACCGGCCCGTCTGGAAGTGTTGGAACTGCCCTATCGTCAATTCTTCGTACTCCCCTCACGGGTGAGACGATGGAGGCGCATGTGCAGAAATGCATCAGCCATTGACAGAGAAGCACTATTATTATTATTATTATTATTGTTATTATTATTATTATTATTATTATTATTATTATTATTATTGTTGTTGTTGTTGTTGTTGTTGTTGCTCTTATTATTATTATTATTATTATTATTATTATTATTATTATTATTATCATTATTTTGGACACCGTGATAGCCCAGTGGTCAAGTTCTACCATCTGGGCCCTGTCGCCAGTTCGATTCCCGTCGGTGCCACCAGTATTTTCATTGAACATACCGGTCTATTTCTGGACCAGTATTTTCATTGAACATACCGGCCCGTCTGGAATTGTTGGAACTGCCCTTGCGGGAGTGTCATTAGAGCTTATCGTCAATTCTTCGTACTCCCCTCACGGGTGAGACGATGGAGGCGCATGTGCAGAAATGCATCAGCCATTGACAAAGAAGCACTATTA
>WBZZ01006482.1:107500-110000 GCA_019918135.1 Paulinella micropora | reverse complement strand
CTCATTCTTCTTTCTCTTTCTTTCTTTCTTTCTCTCTTTCTTTCTTTCTTTCTTATTGTTGTTGTTGTTGTTTTTGTTGTTGTTGTTTTTGCTGTTATTGTTTTCGCGTTTGTTTGTGGTGTGTGTTTGCGTACACATTTAGATAAACGTATACGCATACATATACGTTTACACATATACACAGAGAAGTTGAGCTCGGTGGATCAGGCGTTGGCCAAGTACAAAGGACAAGAGAAGAAGATGTTTGACTTGCTGTACCAGAAATACTGCTTAGGAGGCACCAAGGTGAGGAAAGGGAGAGGAGAGAGAGAAGGAGAGAGAGAGAGAGAGAGAGAGAGAGACAGAGAGACAGAGAGAGAGAGACAGAGAGAGAGAGAGAGAGAGAGAGAGAGAGAGAGAGAGAAAGAAAGAAAGAAAGAAAGAAAGAAAGAAATAAAGAAAGGCCAAGAGAAGAAGATATTCAACTCCGTCCATGCAAAGCATGCGTTCCATGCAAAGCATGCGTAGCAGGATGATGGACATGCACTTGGGTCTATACTTTTGGCGTTGTCTACGTCTGTGACCAGGCGATAGGTAATCCATATCGCGAGCGCTTGGTCACCTTCTACAAGATCTACGCGCCCGGTAGGAAAGATGCGTATATTGTTGTGTTTATACGTATGCTGCCACATGTTAAATATGTAGTATGTATGTATACATGTGTGTATGTTTTTTAAGATCTACTCCTCTCTCTCTCTCTCTCTCTCTCTCTCTTCTTCTTCTGCCTCTCTCTCTCTCTCTCTCTCTCTCTCTCTCTCGCTCTCTCTCTCAGATAAGCTGCACACCACCGATGCAGTGCTTCGCAAGTTCCAGGGCAGGGAGGAGGCCATGTTCAAGCTACTAGAGAAAAAGTCCGCGCCCAGCCGTCTATCTATCTCTACAACTACAACATAGATAGATGTTGTAGTTGTAGTTGTGATTGTTGTTGTTGCTGTTGTTGTTGTTGTTGTTATTGTTGTTGTCCATCTATCTATCTATCTGTCTTCTATCTATCTATCTATCTATCTATCTATCTATCTATCTATCTATCTAGATTCTATCTATCTATCTATCTATCTATCTAATCTATCTATATAATCTATCAATCTATCTATCTATCAATCTATCTATCTATCTATCTATCTATCTATCTATCTATCTATCTATCTATCTAATCTATCTAATCTAATCTATCTAATCTAATCTTATCTATCTATCTATCTATCTATCTATCTATCTATCTATCTATCTATCTAATCTATCTATCTATATGTTGATATGCATATAACGTCTTATACGCATGATATACATATACAAATTTACGTCAACATATATTTGTTCTAGGTATTCCAATGCGGCGGGGAAGGAAGAGGAGGACGAGGGCCACAGGGACAGTGTGAGCTCAATGGATGGCCCGGGCATCGCGCTGCAGGGCAGAAGTCCGACGTCGGAGAAGAGGAGAAGTCCGGACAGAAGAAGTCCGGAAACAAGTCCTGACAAGAGAAGTCCGGAGCTGAAGGACAGAAAGTCCAAGTCCGAGGTCCTTCTATCTATCTATCTATCTATCTATCTATCTATCTATCTATCTGTCTGTCTGTCTGTCTGTCTGTCTATCTATCTATCTATCTATCTATCTATCTATCTATCTATATTTGTCCTGAAAACTTGGCAAGCATGAATAAGAATTCTTCTCAAACTGTGCTGATATCCTTCATCTTTGCACAATCTAGCATATGTTACACTCTGATATCCTTCCTGTTGGGACAATCTACCATGTTCTACACTCTGATATCCTGCCTGTTCGCACAATCTAGCATCTTCTTCTACACACTGTTTGCGGCTGCGACCTGTTGGCACACACAATCTAGAGCATCTTCTTCTACACACTGTTTGCGGCGGCGACCTGTTGGCACAATCTAGCATGTTCTACACACACTGTTTGCTTTGCGACCTTCCTGACCTGTTGGCACACAATCTAGCATCTTCTACACACACTGTTCGCTTTGAGACCTGTTGGCACACAATCTAGAGCATGTTCTACACACAATGTTTGCTTTGCGACCTTACTGAGCTGTTGGCACACACGATCTAGAGCATCTTCTACACACACTGTTTGCTTGGCGACCTTACTGAGCTGTTGGCACACACGATCTAGAGCATCTTCTACACACACTGTTTGCTTGGCGACCTTACTGACCTGTCGGCACATAATCTAGAGCATGTGCTACTCACACGTGCTGCAGGCCGCGCCACAAGAGACACATGATGAACACACTGTGTGCTGGCAAGAGACATGATGAACACACTGTGTGCTGGCAAGAGACATGATGAACACACTGGTGCTGGCAACAGCCATGATGAACACACTGTGTGCTGGCAAGAGACATGATGAACACACTGTGTGCTGGCAAGAGACATGATGAACACACTGTGTGCTGGCAAGAGACATGATGAACACACTGTGTGCTGGCAAGAGACATGA
>WBZZ01006482.1:95000-100000 GCA_019918135.1 Paulinella micropora | reverse complement strand
CTACCCCCGGGAACCCCAGCCCTGCAATTGTACGTACCCGTTTTGGTCGCGGGTGGCACCCACACCAGAAAATTGATGTCTTGTGCCACCAGGCACCGTTTGCGCACATCAGAGGGAGTTAGTGGCTGATATTTGGTTATATCTGAAACTTTTTGATGGGCTCTCTTCGAAAATATAAAAAATGTGGCGCCGGTGGCCTAAATACCGGAAAATTTAGGCTTTTGCGCCACCAGGCGCCGTTTGCTCACACCCGAGGGAGTTTAAGGCTGATGTATGGTGTAGTGGGCCCGACATCTCTCGGTTCACTCTCTTCGGAGATCCGAAAGTTTGTTGCTTGGTGGCACAAAAAAGCAGAGATTTTAGGTTTTTGTGCCACCAGAGCTGACACTTGCGTTCTGCTGGTACCTCCGGCCATTGAACGTACCCTGTCGACGGGAAAGGGGGGTCCGCGGGGCTCTCGGGCTGCGGGGGGGGGGTTTGGGTTAGGGTTAGGGGGGGGGCGCGAAGCGCACCGCAAACCATCCTTTCAGGTGTTGGCGCAACCCCTAGTTATTATTATTATTATTATTATCATTATCATTATCATTATCATTATTATTATCCCTGAAACGTGTTGGAGAAGGGGGTGGGGGTTTGGGGGAGGGGGAAAATGAAAATTGTGTACCCCCCACCCCCCATTTCGGTACCCCTGTCGGAATAAATCATGGTTTTTGGGAACGAGGAGTTGGGAGCTCATATTAGCAGGGTGGCTAGCCTCAGACTCGATGTTGATGCTGGCATAATTTTTTTGAAATTCACGCAAATATTTGCGTTAGGGGAGTGTCCTGAATGCCAAAATTCCGTTTTTTTCGCCTATTTTTTGCTCTCCCATCGGAATAAATCATGGTTTGTGGGAACCAGGAGGAGTTGGGAGCTCATATTTGCAGGGTAGCTAGCCCCAGACTCGATGTTGACACTGATATGATTTTTTTGGAATTCACGCAAATATTTGCGTTAGGGGAGTGTCTGAATGCCAAAATTCCTTCTTTTTTTTCGCACCCGTGTCGGAATAAATCATGGTTTGTGTGAACCAGGAGGAGTTGGGAGCTCATAATGACAGGGTGGCTAGCCCCAGACTCGATGTTGATGCTGATATAATTTCTTTGGAATTCACGCAAATGTTTGCGTTAGGGGAGTGTCCTGAATGCCAAAATTCCTTGTTTTTTTAGCCTATTTTCTGCTCTCCCATCGGAATAAATCATGGTTTGTGGGAACCAGGAGGATTTGGGAGCTTGTATTGGCAGGGTGGCTAGCCCCAAACTCGATGTTGATGCTGACATAGTTTTTTCGGAATTCACGCAAATATATTTGCGTGAGGGGAGTGTCCTGAATGCCAAAATTCCTTGTTTTTTAGCAGTACTTGCCGGTGCCTCCGGCAATTGAACGTACCCTGTCGACGGGGCAGGGGGGGGTCCGGGGGGCCCTGCCCCCAGGAACCCCAGCCCGGCGATTCTACGTACCCGTTCTGGTCGCGGGTGGCACCCACACCAGAAAATTGAGGTCTTGTGCCACCAGGCGCCGTTTGCGCACACCAGAGGGAGTTAGCGGCTGATATTTGGTGTATCTGACACTTCTTGATGCTCTCATCGAAAATATAAAAATTGTTGCGCCGGGTGGCGTACACACCCGAAATGTGAGGTCTTTTGCGCCACCAGGCGCCGTTTGCGCACACTCGAGGGAGTTTGAGGCTGATGTTTGGTGTACCCGACACCTCTCGGTGCGCTCTCTTCGGCGATAAAAAAAAAATTTGGCGGGTGGCACAAAAACCAAAAATTTTAGGTTTTTGTGCCACCAGAGCTTACACTTGCGTTCTGCTGGTACCTCCGGCAATTGAACGTACCCTGTCGACGGGGAACGGGGGGTCCGGGGGGCCCTCCCCCCGGGAACCCCAGCCCGAGGGGTGGGGGGGGGGGGGGGGTTGCGCGAAGCGCACCGCAAACCATCCTTTCAGGTGTTTGCGCAGCCCCTAGTTATTATTATTATTATTATTATTATTATTATTATTATTGTTGTTGTTGTTGTTATTGTTGTTGTTAAATGTTGTCGTTGTCATTGTTGTTGGTACATGCACCATGTCGGGGGGACGCGGCAAAGACGGGGCCCCAAGGCAACGAGTCTTGGAACATACATACATACATACATACATACACATACATACATACATACATACATACATACATACATACACATCATACATACATACATCCATACATACATACATACATAAATACATACATACATAAATACATACATACATACATACATACTTACTTACATACTTACTTACATACATACATACATACATACATACATGCATACATACATACATACCTATACATGCATACATGCATACATACATACATACATACATACATACAAATGCACAAATAGAAGGCAGTCAGCGCTAGGGCTGGTGGGCCAACAAGCGCAGAGGAGAAAGAACCAGCGGAGCAGCAGGTGCTGATACAAGTGAAACAAAAATGAAGGACATGAATGGGCAGAGAAGGGAATGAGTCCGTGAATGAATTGGGGAGGAGGGGGGGAGGGATGAATGAATGATTGATAATTCCAGTAATTGAAGTCAGTAAATAAACAAAGAAATGATTAACTAAATAAATAAATAAATGAACGAGGGAATGATTTAATGAATCAATGAGCAAATTCAATGAGACAATCATAAACAACAGCAAATTACATACATACACCATGTTATGTATAATTCATATGTGAATATGTATGCACAGACGCGGGCCAAGCTGTTGGCGCTCTATCAGAAGTACAACCCGGAGAAGCAGCACCTGGTGGACCGTGCGCTGCAGCGCTACGCAGGCCGCACGGACCAAATGTTCCAGGACTTGTACCGCGCCTTCGGACTTGACGAGCACGGCCAGGAGAAACGGGCGGACCAGCCGGCCCAGCCAGCTCGGGTGGCACCGGGGACCCAAAATGGCCATGGTGGCGCCGCGGCGGTGGCGGCGGTGGCGAAACCGCAGGCGGAAATAGCTCAAGACAACAACAAGAACAACAACAACAACAACAACAACAGTAACAACAAAGAGAACAGCAAGAGTTTGAAGTCCAATTATGGCAACGGAGGGGTTAGGTCCAACTCGGGTCGGCCCGCTGCCGGATTGGAAAACTCAGGAGGCAGGAAGCCGGAAGCGCAAGTCGGCAAGGCCGCTTTGTACAATCAAGCTACAGCGCAGGCGACGGCCCCTGCTGCTGAGCTCATGGACGACCCTTTTGCCTAGTGAGCAATAGAAGGACTCCCGACAGGACATATTATCTTAGTATTTATTTACATCAAACTTTGTGCCACGTGGGAGATTAGGGGACCGAGCAATAGAGTGCTACAGGTGGCCCCCTCCTTGCGAGTGTGAAAAACTCTCAACATGTGTGTGTGGTCAGTGTAGACGGTGCATCAGAGCACGCCATCACAAGGAAAATGGTAATTGCTGCTGGCCGTCTCGGTCATCGTGGAAAAAGTGTTTAGATTTTTTTTTTTTTTTTTTTTTTTTTTTTTTTTTTTTTTTTTTTGCAGTCGGTGGCCCCTTTTCTTTGGTAATTCTTTCTTTCTCCCTTCAGTTCTTTTTTTGTTGAAATAATGATCGAAACTACTTATTATACTATGATAATTTTCATAGCATTTATTTTTATTTTATGACTAATGATGTGATTTAACACTGCGGGCCGACTTTGAATCATTTTATTTCTTGCATGCTTCCTTTTCAGCTCTGCGAAAAGCAAGTGTCCTTCAGTTATTAAAGTCGTTCAGTGAGTAGGAAAAATCACTCCATTTGCGGATGTCATTAATCAACACAATATGTATCCTTTTTTTTTTTTTTTTTTTTTTTTTTCACCAATCAACTTCCTTATTAGTCACAAGTCACGATTTTCTTATTATATGAAAAGTGTTTGTGTGTATAAAATATATATATATATATCATTATTATTGTAAGTCACAGTGAAATAAATATTACAGTCGAGCAAATTTTTAATAATTCAAAATCGAATAAATCGCGGACTTTTCAAGAATTATTAATACTATCAGCGGCGCCTGCCCGTAGTCCTTCGCACACTGCCAGTTTTCAACCGGTAGCTCTAAAAACTTCAATATTATTAAATCTGCCTGCCATGCTTTCCCCTACCTTTCCTCCAAAATTATAAATGTTCTGGCAGCTTTAGATCCGATGATTATTATTAATATTAGAGTAAATTTTTTTATATTTCAAAATCAAATACTATGATTCGCTGACTTTTCAAAAATTGGCGGCGCCGCGGCCAGTGGAACGTTTGGTATCTCTAAGTTGAAAACGTCATACGTCTTTTTATTGTGCCGGCTTTCATCTGCTACCTTTCCTCCCGGCACTGAATATCAGCGTTCTGGCAGTTTTATATACATAATTTTTTCAGGGCCGGTATGCCGGCACACCCGGTCACGTAGTATTGCTGTTGACATTCAAGACAACAAAAAAAATTGATTTTTCTGTTTTGGTTGGAATTTCAGTTTTGGTTGGAATTTTGATTTTGGGTGAAAATTTGAATTTTTCAAATTAACTGCTATATTCGTCCGCAAAATATCGTAAATTTTCGCGAAATGTTACCGTTAAATTTGAAAATTTGAATTTTTGTCACAAAAATGAAAAACTGTCACAAAAATGAAAATCTGACACAAAAATGAAAAACTAATTTTTGTTGTTGTCTTGAATGTCAACAGCAATATATAACCAGGCTGGCAATACTTACCGTTCCAGTCTGTCGGTTATCCTTATCCCTATCCCAGAGGTGGAGGTGGAGTTAGGGAGGTTTGTTGCCACCATCTGGAAGGAGTGGGAGGAGCTGAAGGCGCAGTTCACGGAGGCAGAGGCGGCGGAGGAGGAGGAGGAGGTGATCGACCTCACGGTCGTTCAGGAGGTGGGTAGAAGGAGGGGAAGGCCTAGTCAGGTAGAATGTCTGGCTAG
>WBZZ01006482.1:90000-92500 GCA_019918135.1 Paulinella micropora | reverse complement strand
TGTCGCCAGTTCGATTCCCGTCGGTGCCACCAGTATTTTCAGTGAACATACCGATCCGTCTGGACCAGTATTTTCATTGAACATACCGGCCCGTCTGGAAGTGTTGGAACTGCCCTTGCGGGGGTGTCATTAGAGCTTATCGTCAATTCTTCGTACTCCCCTCACGGGTGAGACGATGGAGGCGCATGTGCAGAAATGCATCAGCCATTGACAGAGAAGCACTATTATTATTATTATTATTATTATTATTATTATTATTATTATTATTATTATTATTATTATTATTATTGATGGAGGCGCATGTGCAGAAATGCATCAGCCATTGACAGAGAAGCACTATTATTATTATTATTATTATTATTATTATTATTATTATTATTATTATTATTATTATTATTATTATTATTATTATTATTATTATTATTAGGGAGTACATAGGCCATCGGTCCTTTTCAATGGGCTGATTGGTATAAAGCTCCTAGAGTAATGTTCTATGCAGTGACTTCCTTTATTCCACCGATTGGTGTGGAGACTTTCCTTATGGAATGGAGGACTGGATGCACATGGCCTTTTGGCTCAGCAATTGGCAGGAGATACATTATTATTATTATTATTATTATTATTATTATTATTATTATTATTATTATTATTATTATTATTATTATTATTATTTTGGAGTGTTGACTGTGACATATTTGAGGGAAATCCCGATGAAAAAACCTAGTCACACTTGCTAAACAGAGTTCCAGCCCAATGGCCTCAAGGCGTTAAACTGTGACGCCAACTTATAACCCTTTGGTGGTAGATGCTGGGGAGGAGGGTCGTTGCGCGCGTAAAAGATCTTAAACTCCGCATATGCTGGTTGATAGCACAGGACCCAGCAGACACCAGATTGTTATGGGTGGGGTTTCGAGGCAGCTCTAGCAACCGCGCTTGGTGTATGCACTTGCACATTCGGTGACGTCTTGCAAGAGGTTGCTGGGACTGCGGAATAACCTCGGCTTAGTGCAGTCTTGCCCTCAGGAGCTCCATCGGTGGCCCCGATCATCAGGCGAGAGACTGACACGGGGGGGTGGAGGACCTCGAACAAGGGTATTGGATGCTTATGTCCGTTGAGGATATGCCATCAGCTGCATCAGTACGTCTCAGATATATTATTATTATTATTATTATTATTATTATTATTATTATTATTTGGACACCGTGATAGCCCAGTGGTCAAGTTCTACCATCTGAGCCCTGTCGCCAGTTCGATTCCCGTCGGTGCCACCAGTATTTTCATTGAACATACCGGTCTATTTCTGGACCAGTATTTTCATTGAACATACCGGCCCGTCTGGAAGTGTTGGAACTGCCCTTGCGGGGGTGTCATTAGAGCTTATTGTCAATTCTTCGTACTCCCCTCACGAGTGAGACGATGGAGGCGCATGTGCAGAAATGCATCAGCCATTGACAGAGATGCACTATTATTATTATTATTATTATTATTATTATTATTATTATTATTATTATTATTATTATTATTATTATTATTATTTGGACACCGTGATAGCACAGTGGTCAAGTTCTACCATCTGGGCCCTGTCGCCAGTTCGATTCCCGTTGGTGCCACCAGTATTTTCATTGAACATACCGATCCGTCTGGACCAGTATTTTCATTGAACATACCGGCCCGTCTGGAAGTGTTGGAACTGCCCTTGCGGGGGTGTCATTAGAGCTTATCGTCAATTCTTCGTACTCCCCTCACGGGTGAGACGATGGAGGCGCATGTGCAGAAATGCATCAGCCATTGACAGAGAAGCACTATTATTATTATTATTATTATTATTATTATTATTATTATTAAGTGTTGGAACTGCCCTTGCGGGGGTGTCATTAGAGCTTATCGTCAATTCTTCGTACTCCCCTCACGGGTGAGACGATGGAGGCGCATGTGCAGAAATGCATCAGCCATTGACAGAGAAGCACTATTATTATTATTATTATTATTATTATTATTATTATTATTATTATTATTACTATTATTATTATTATTATTATTATTATTATTATTATTTGGACACCGTGATAGCCCAGTGGTCAAGTTCTACCATCTGTGCCCTGTTGCCAGTTCGATCCCCGTCGGTGCCACCAGTATTTTCATTGAACATACCGGTCCGTCTGGAAGTGTTGGAACTGCCCGTGCGGGGGTGTCATTAGAGCCTATCGTCAATTCTTCGTACTCCCCTCACTGGTGAGACGATGGAGGCGCATGTGCAGATTTGCATCAGCCATTGACAGTTATTATTATTATTATTATTATTATTATTATTATTATTATTATTATTATTATTATTATGGACACCGTGATAGCCCAGTGGTCAAGTTCTACCATCTGGGCCCTGTCGCCAGTTCGATTCCCGTCGGTGCCACCAGTATTTTCATTGAACATACCGCTCCGTCTGGACCAGTATTTTCATTGAACATACCGGTCCGTCTGGAAGTGTTGGAACTGCCCTTG
>WBZZ01006482.1:72500-75000 GCA_019918135.1 Paulinella micropora | reverse complement strand
TCTGGAAAAAAGAAGAGGAGGAAGGACGTTGAAGAAAAAGGCAATTTAGGAATGGAGAGTGGGGAGGATAAGGAAGAAGAGAAAGAAAAGGAAGCCATTAGTCCAAGTGTTTTGAGCACCGTAAGCTTGCGCAAGCTACAATGATGACATTGTGTAAAGGCCTAAACCCCCGAAGGGACCTAGCCCGGGCTATGCAACACTGGACGGCTATGACGGAATGCAGGATGAGAGATAAGGGGAGGATGAGAGGGAGGGCGGATTGGAGTTCTTCTTCAATGTCTTTCCATGCGCTTGGTGTTGATGGCAAAATCAGGTGCTTTCTTCTTTCGATTGGTTCTTTCGGGGCACTTCTTGGACGAAATGAGAGTATGTTTCGGCGTCAACACTGTGGGTGGAATCCGGGTTGACAATGCCGGGTTGTGACTTATGGTCTGGATGGACGTGCACTTTTGGACTCTTCTTTTCGAGGAGGCTCGAAGGATCTTCGTAAGGGTGGACATGAACAAAATCTTCTCCAAGGGGTTTGAAGAAAAAGGCAAAATGGAGAGTGGGGTCTTGAGGAGGACAAGGAAGAAGAGAAAGAAAAGGAAGCCGTTCAAGCCGTTAGTCCAAGTGTTTTGAGCACCGTAAGCTTGCGCAAGCTACAATGATGACATTGTATGAGGCCTAAACCCCCGAAGGGACCTAGCCCGGGCTATGCAACACTGGAAGGCTATGACGGAATGCAGTCACCGATACGGACTAGAGGAAGATTAGTCCAATTTTTGACTGCACAGGAGCGATAGATCGCAAAAGAGCAACGAGCTACGCAGGACGATAGCTTGAAGGAAAGGGATTTGGATTGGGGATGTGAAAAACCCAAGGCGCGGAAACATCGATGAACAGAGAACGATACCATGCCGCGAGCCCCGCATTCGATTGGTCGAAGGTGGCAGGTCCATCCGTTGTCCTCGATTTGAGATTTGAGCACATTATATCGGTTAGTCTTGTAGGCTCGTGCATCAAGGATGTTTTCCTCGACCGGGCACGTGAGCTCGATCAGTATACATATCTTGGTAGACAATGACCAGACAACAATATCGGGGCGGAGGTCAGTGACACAGATGTGGACAGGAAAGGCTTGCTCAGAACCGGTGTACTGGGTTTGGAGCTGCCAATCGTTTGCGGTGTCAAGCAGGCATGGACGATGAAATGACTGCCCTTTAGACTTCTGCTCGCCCTCTTTCACAAACATAGACTTTGATTCATTTTCGTCTATACGGGAGCGTTTGTTATGGCTTTCGATGTGTTTTTGAAGGGGAGCTTCAATAGTGCAGAGCACAGAGTCGTGACGCCAGGTATAACGGCCTTGTTTGAGGGCAACATGGCAACCGGAGAGGATGTGACATAAATGTGCTTGACCAGAACAGAGAGCACACTTGTTGGGAATGATTCCCCACAGACGTCTAAGGTCGGGGGTAATAACCGAGTTTGTGCTTGCATTGATGACCCAAGAGATTAAGCGGGGATTACGGGTTCCGATGAGGCGAGCCCAGGAGAGGTCAAAGGGGCATGCGTCTTCAAAACGAAGAAAGCACCCTTGCATGGCTTTGTCCATGTCATGCACTGTGGTTGCCTCAAGTATTGTCTCAGCAGCTAATTCTAAAATCCTGTCTTTGCGGTCTGTGATGGAATGTTCTTTTGGGTAGCGACCATGGCCAAGTCCGAGATGATCGGATTGGCCTCGATGTTTGAATTCAAAATCAACTTGTGCCTTAAGCTTTTCGAGCACAGGCTCTGGTTTCCAGATAGTTCGAAACGTTTCGTGTTTCGTCAGGTTCATCGCATAGATGGACGAGAGGTGTTTATCTGGGCAGTACTTCAGCATGTGAGCACGGTTGATTTGAAGTCGCTGGTAAAAAGACACGATGGACTGGAGCTGTAGACCGAATTTCGAGCGTGGGCGGTAAAGGCAGGAGACCAGAGCTCTTTTGTAGATATTGACCCATTTTTTTAGGAAGCGGGTCGCAATTTTCTCAAGAAGATAGATAGATAGATAGATAGATAGATAGATGGATGGATGGATGGATGGATGGATGGATGGATGGATGGATGGATAGATAGATAGATAGATAGATAGATAGATAGATAGATAGATAGATATGTAGATGGATGGATGGATGGATGGATAGATAGACAGACAGACAGACAGACAGACAGACAGATAGATAGATAGATAGATAGATAGATAGATAGATAGATAGATAGATAGATAGATAGATAGATAGATAGATAGATAAATAGATAGATAAATAGATAGATAGATAGATAGATAGATAGATAGATAGATAGATAGATAGATAGATAGATCGATAGAAGATAGAGAGATAGATAGATAGATAGATAGATAGATAGATAGATAGATAGATAGATAGATAGATAGATAGATAGATAGATGATAGATAGATAGATAGATAGATAGATAGATAGATAGATAGATAGATAGATAGATAGATAGATA
>WBZZ01006482.1:50000-55000 GCA_019918135.1 Paulinella micropora | reverse complement strand
TCTCCCGCCCTCCGCTTGTCCCCTCTACCTACCTACCTACCTACCTACCTACCTTTCTTTCTTTCTTTCTTTCTTTCTTTCTTTCTTTCTTTCTTTCTTCCTTCCTTCCTTCCTTCCTTTCCTTCCTTTCCTTCCTTTCCTTCCTTCCTTCCTTCCTTCCTTTCTTCCTTTCTTTTCTTTTCTTTTCTTTTCTCTTCTCTTCTCTTCTCTTCTCTTCTTTTCTCTTCTCTTCTCTTCTTTTCCTTTTCCTTTTCCTTTTCCTTTTCCTTTTCCTTTTTCTTTTCTTTTCTTTTCGTTACTTTACTTTACTTTACTTTACTTTACTTTACTTTACTTCACTTCACTTCTTTTTCTCTCTTTTGATCCACGTGTCCATTTCTTCCTTTTATTCTCGCTTGCTTTCCACGTCGCCACTAATAAATTTCAAAGTAAACTGTGCTTGATGGCACCGTATCGGAACATATGGCTTGAAAACTACAGTTTACCCCCCCCCCCCCTCCCTCCCTCCCTCCCTTCCTTCCTTCCCCTCTACACTACTTTTTGCTACCGTGAGTGAACAATACCTTTGACTACTTGATTACTTAGTAATACCAGTCCTAATCCGATGATTGTAGGGAACAAGGATTTGGGGTCAGTATTAATAAATACTGTTTCATCAAGAGGCTAAGGCTTGGCTTGCAAACAAATCAGTGAAAGTTATCAGGCATGTGTCCCGGGCCGTTCAGTCGAAGAACGGAATTAAGCTACTAGTAATGACTTACCCGGCATGACAGTGATGGGTCGTCAAAATTGCTATACGAGAATCATCAACAAACCATCTGTTTCTAGTTAATATCATACTTCAAGTCTGAGGTCGCACCATACTTTTGAAAGCAATGACGAATAGATGATAAAGATCAAAAAAATCATGTATGAACTTGAAATGGCTTTAAAATTTGAAATTTAAATTTTTAAATTCAAGTCAAAAGTTAAAACTTCAGTAATATTAATACTGATTTGTTTGAGTTTACCACGGCAAAACCACCATCCGGCCTGAATCATCATGATCGGAGAGCTTTCAAACAAAAAAAAACCGCACTGAAAACTCAGGCTTTCAACTTGGCTTGAAGCTTGTCTGGTGGCCGCCTGAGACTGATAAGCGTTCCACCGTGGCCTGTGACTCATATGATAAACACCACTAAATCCCCTCAATGACTCAGCTTGCATATGGGGCGGCCGGCTCTTGTTCAAGTTCTTTCTTCCTCGGCCCGGCTTGCCGGGCCTCTGAGATCGGAGTCTCATTCGCATCCTTTCAGCCGCTAAGCCTGTGACCTCTGCTTTCACTGTGCCAGTCTTCCCTTCGCAATTTTCTTTTCAAGTTAGCCGCATTTCCGGAGCACCGGCTTCTCCGGGCCCTCAGGCCTGCCGGGAGCCTTTTGAAAGTTCTTGAAGATGTTCTTTGTTCACCCTAGCTTTTCAAGTCACGTGAAGTACTGATATTCGCCTTCTTACATGCGGAGGCTTCCTTTTCAGCTCTATGAAAAGCAAGCGTTCGGAGGCTTCAACTTGATTACTAGTTAAAAGTCATGAAGTGTGAAAAAAAAGTTCAACGCAAGCACTGTTTTATTAATAATAAAATACTTGCCACTCATAGAGCTGACTTATGTTTTTATTTTAAATTATTACTTCACGGCGGTTGAAGTTGAAGTTGACCGTCAATTTGAAACAGATTAGTCACTAAACAGCTGAAGTTAAGTTGTAGTTTATATCACTGACGATGTTGACAGTGTGGCATAATATTAAAGAGGTCGCTTCGAAATGCCGCCTCGAAAGGAAATAGTCAAGAGGGCAAGAGTCTGAGGGACTGAATTTACATAACCCAAGTGAAGGATCATAAGTTATTAATATCAAACCATTTTTTTTACACAATCACTCTTTTAACTGCATTTTTTTGACAGGCACAATCACAAGCCACTCGTAGAAGTGAGTGGGAAGACAAAGCATGAGAAGGAAAGTTATGTTAAAAGTGACACTGCAAAGTCAAAACGAGGGGTGGACAAATGAAAGGAGAACAATGAAGCAATTAAACAAAATATATATTTAAAAAAAATTAAAAAAGAAGAAGAAGAAGGAGAAGAAGAAGAGGAAGAAGAGGAAGAAGAAGAAGAAGAAAGAAGAAGAAGAAGAAGAAGAAGAAGAAGAAGAAGAAGAAGAAGAAGAAGAAAGAAGAAGAAGAAGAAGAAGAAGAAGAAGAAGAAAGAAGAAGAAGAAGAAGAAAGAAGAAGAAGAAGAAGAAGAAGAAGAAGAAGAAGAAGAAGAAGAAGAAGAAGAAGAAGAAGAAGAAGAAGAAGCAAAAAAGAAGCAAAAAAGGCCAGAACCACTGATATACGTATTTAGTGCGAGTATTATCGCTCTCACGATGCTCAGAAGTCCTGGTCCTGTCCAGCACCAAAGTGCAGTCTCAGTGACTTAAGCCGTTCACCAGCACCTCTCCCAGCTGCCATCGTTGCAGTAGCACGTCTTGGAATCTCCCTTGAACCAGGTGCCGTGATCAGTGGAAGCTCCATTGTAGTAGCACCTGTAGTTTGGCATGCAGTCTTTCCACTGACCATAGTAGCAGTTGCAGGTCTCAGTCGTGGCCTCGTACTTAGATCCATGAGCCACCCAGACAGGCTTGCCTTGTAGTACTCACACTCCTTCTACCTGGGTTTGCGGTCCTTCCACAGACCATCGTAGCAGCTGCAGGTCATACTCTGCCTCGTACGAAGATCCATGAGCCACCCAGACGTGCTTGCCTTTGTAGGATTTATATTCTTTGTATGGCTTGCAGTCCTCCACAGACCATCGTAGCAGCTGCAAGTCTCATACTAGGCCTTGTACGAAGATCCATGAGCGATCCAGACGGGCTTGCCTTTCTAGGATTCACATTCCTTCTATGGCTTGCAGTTTTGGAATGCACCATCGTGGCAGTAGCAACCTCTTTTTCGGCCTTGTACTCAACCCCATGCTGCAACCACGGGCTTGCCATTGTAGTATTCGCACTCCTTGTATTGCTTGCAGTTTTGGAACGCATGGCAGTAGCATACCTCAGTCTTGGCTTTGTACTCAGCTCCATGCGCTGCATCCACACAGGCTGGCCCTCACAATGCTTGTTTTGCTTGCAGTTTTGGAATGCACCATCGTAGCAGTAGCATGCCTCACTCTTCGCCTTTCATTCGGCCCCATGAACTACCCATACAGGCTGGCCCTTGTAGGACTCACACTAGTACTCCTTGTATTGCTAGCGCTTTCAGTTTTGGAATGCACCATCGGAAATCACCAAAAGAAAGGTCGTAGATCTCTTTCTCTGCCTTGTATTCAGCCCCATCGTAGGACGCACACTCCTTGTATGGCTTGCAGCTTTGGAACGCACCACCGTGACAGTAGCATATATACCTCAGTCTTGGCTTCCGTCCCATATGCATGCTGCACCCACACAGGCTGACACTTATAGTATTCACACTCCTTGTACACTCGAGGTTTGCACTTCTCCCACACGCCGTCGTTGCAGTAGCAAGTCTTGGAGTTTCCAGTGTACCACTTGCTGTGGTCGTTGTAAACTCCTTGTAAGACGCAAAATTTGAAATTGTAATCTTCAATACTTGATAGCGTTGGAGGCTGTTGCAGAGGTTGCTATTAGAAATTTTATTAGCGCTGAGAACTTTTGAAAAGAAAGGTCGCAGGTCATTCATCAGGACATCGGACTTTTGCGCCAAATCCAGCTGAATTTCACGTAATTTACGGTCATTTTTCCCATCGAAGGCAGAACTTCACGCGATTGAGCCACCGATAGCCAAAATTAGTTCGAGTCCCTTTTCTGTACACTTTCTTACAGAAGTTCTCGACTGTATGATGAATGGTTGTAGATCTGGTAGTACTTATGGTATGTACATCATGGATTTTTTTAAGTGAGCAAGTTTTAATAGAAAGAAAGAAAGAAAAAAAATAAATTTTAAAAAAAAATGGAGAAAGTAAAATGGACATCTATGAAATGGAACCGAGAACTCGCGCCGTTCACCACCATCCAACCAGAATTTTTGCTTCAGAGGATTTCCCCCCTTCATAAGCGCCTTCGCCCACGAGTTGATAAGCATTCGTACCTGAGATCTCATTTACAGAGACAAGCATCTGCTGCTGTTCCCTTCATTCTCCCTCATCGCCGTCGCTCTTGACTCTTCTTGCTACTTATGTTCCGAACCGCGTTTTTCCTTCCTTTTCTTTCCTCTCTTCTTTTTCTTTCCTCTTCTTGGGCATAGCGTTTAGCCCTTTCAGGCGTTCGTGCGTAACCACATTTTTCTTTTGGGGCCTATTTTTCTCCCACTGGGAGTTTTTACAGGGCCCGTTTACGTTTAGTGAGGTATGGGGTTCCTTTTCTTTTTGCGGAAAATGAACTCGAGTCCCACACTGTTCGCCTGCTCGAGCTGAAGTGAAATGATGAGGGAGTTCTTCTCTTCACATCCTTTCTCTTTTTTCTTCCTCTTCTCTCTCTCTCTCTCTCTCTCTCTCTCTCTCTCTCTCTCTCTCTCTCTCTCTCCCCTTTTACCGTAAGCAAGGTTCTCTCTTTTTCCCTCCTTTCATATCTTTATCTTTATGTTTATATATATTTATTTATATTTTTGCTTTTTTTCATTTATTACTTAACTATTTTATTTATCCATCCCCCCTTCCCCCTTTTTTTTTAAAACCCAAATTGCTGAGATATTAACTGAAGGACACAGTTTATATTTCATTCTAATTTGGATCCCCTTCTATCTCTCTCTGACCATGTATTCTTACCCTTACCATACATATGTTTTACTTTTATTATTATTATTATTATTATTATTATTATTATTATTATTATTATTATTATTATTATTATTATTATTATTATTATTATTATTATTATTATGGACACCGTGATAGCCCAGTGGTCAAGTTCTACCATCTGGGCCCTGTCGCCAGTTCGATTCCCGTCGGTGCCACCAGTATTTTCATTGAAC
>WBZZ01006482.1:42500-45000 GCA_019918135.1 Paulinella micropora | reverse complement strand
ATAATGATAATAAATTTGTTGTTGTTGTTGTTACTGTTGTTGTTGTTGTAAATTTAATTACAGTAATTAAACCCATGGCATGATGGTGCATGGATAACGGCCTTCAAACCCACTTAAAGACAAGTAGATGTCTAATCATCCCCGGCCGACTCGGGATGCCAGAGCCTGGTGTTGTTGTTGTTGTTGTTGTTGTTGTTGTTGTTGTTGTTGTTGTTGTTCAATTTCATAATAATGATGTTGTTGCTGTCGTTGTTGTTGGTTTGTTGTAATCATTGGTTTGGTATTGGCATTACGTCTGTTTCTACTGCCTGTATTTATGTATTCTTTATCTATAACAACAACAACAACAACAACAACAACAAAAACAACAACAACAACAACAACAACAACAACAACAACACCTTAATCATTTCGTTTAAAATTGTATTAATATTATTAAATTCAACAACAACAACAGCAACAACAACAACAACAACAACAACAACAACAACAACACCGTAGCCATACACCATCTTGCATTAATCAGTTTATTAAATTGAACAACAACAACAACAACAACAACAGCAACAACGATAGCCACACTCCAACTAGTTATTGAATTTAATTAAATTCAAGAACAACAACAACAACAACAACAACAACAACAACAACAACAGCGACAACAGCAACAACAACAACGACAACAACAACGACAACAACAACAACAACAACAACAACAACAACAACAACGACGACAACAACAACAACAAGTTTTTAGCAGGCTCTGGTGTCCCGTCGGCCGGATGAAAGTGGCAAGTGAAGGCCGTAGCCACACCATCTTGCATTTTAATCACTTTGTTTTAATTTTATCATTATCATCAAATTGAACAACAACAATAACAACAACAACAACAACAACAACAACAACAACAACAAACAACAACAATAACAACAACAGCATCAGCAAAAGCAGCAACAGCAACAACACTATTAGATCTTGTATTCAAATCAAATCTCACGACCATTTCTACAATGACATGTTTGCCTGCAGAAGATGCAGACTGGCGACTTGTTCTCCACGTCGGATGGGCGAGAAAACACGGATACAGAACCTGTCACTTTGCATGAGCAGAAGGATACAGAAACAAAGGTTCATGCGTGAAGATACGCCTATATCATATCACACATACACAATACAAACATAAATGCATACATACATACATACATACATACATGCATACATACATACATGCATACATACATACATACATACATACAATACATACATAAATACATACATACATACATACACACATATAATACATACATAATATAGTGCGTATGAATACAAGCATGCATAAATGATCACGTAAATACCCAAACATCAATATACATCGATACGTACGCACGTAATAGGAACAACAACACAATACCACCACCACCACCACCACCACCATTATCATCATCATCATCATCATCGTCGTCGTCGTCGTCATCATCATCATCATCATCATCATCAACAGCAACAACAACAACAATAACAACAACAACAACAACAACAATAACAGCAGCAGCAGCAGCAGCAAGAACAACAACAACAACAACAGCAACAGCAACAACGTTAAAGTAAACAAAAATAACAACAACAACAACAACGAAAACAATAATAATAATAATAATAATAATAATAATAATAATAATAATAATAATAATAATAATAATAGTGTTTCTCTGTCAATGGCTGATGCATTTCTGCACATGCGCCTCCATCGTCTCACCCGTGAGGGGAGTACGAAGAATTGACGATAGGCTCTAATGACACCCCCGCAAGGGCAGTTCCAACACTTCCAGACGGACCGGTATGTTCAATGAAAATACTGGTCCAGACGGACCGGTATGTTCAATGAAAATACTGGTGGCACCGACGGGAATCGAACTGGCGACAGGGCCCAGATGGTAGAACTTGACCACTGGGCTATCACGGTGTCCAAAATAATAATAATAATAATAATAATAATAATAATAATAATAATAATAATAATAATAATAATAATAGTGCTTCTCTGTCAATGGCTGATGCAAATCTGCACATGCGCCTCCATCGTCTCACCCGTGAGGGGAGTACGAAGAATTGACGATAGGCTCTAATGACACCCCCGCACGGGCAGTTCCAACACTTCCAGACGGACCGGTATGTTCAATGAAAATACTGGTGGCACCGACGGGAATCGAACTGGCGACAGGGCCCAGATGGTAGAACTTGACCACTGGGCTATCACGGTGTCCAAATAATAATAATAATAATAATAATAATAATAATAATAATAATAATAATAATAATAATACTATATCTGAGGCGTACTGATGCAGCTAATGGCATATCCTCAACGGACATAAGCCTCCAATACCCTTGTTCGAGGTCCTCCACCCCCCCGTGTCAGTCTCTCGCCTGATGATCGGGGCCACCGATGGAGCTCCTGAGGGCAAGACTGCACTAAGCCGAGGTTATTCCGCAGACCCG
>WBZZ01006482.1:7500-37500 GCA_019918135.1 Paulinella micropora | reverse complement strand
AGAGCGCACCGAGAGGTGTCGGGTACACCAAACATCAGCCTCAAACTCCCTCTGGTGGCGAAAAACCTCAATTTTCCGGTGTATAAGCCATCCGGCGCCACAATCTTCATATTTTTGAAGAGAGCTTATCAAGAAGTGTCAGATACACCAAATATCAGCCGCTAACTCCCTCTGGTGTGCGCAAACGGCGCCTGGTGGCACAAGACCTCAAATTTTATGGTGTGCGTGCCACCCGCGAAAACAAAAGGGTACGTACAATCGCCGGGCTGGGGTTCCCGGGGGACCCTGGGTCCCCCGGGCCCCCCTTTTCCGTCGACAGGGTACGTTCAATTGCCGGATGGCGCCTGGTGGCACACGACCTAAATTTTCTGGTGTGGGTGCCACCCGCGATCAAAACAGGTACGTACAATCGCCGGGCTTGGGTTCCGGGGGGGAGGCCCCCCGGACCCCCCCGTTCCCCGTCGACAGGGTACGTTCAATTGCCGGAGGCACCGGCAAGTACTGCTACAAACAAGGAAATTTGGCATTCAGGACACTCCCCTAACGCAAATATTTGCGTGAATTCCAAAAAAACTATATCAGCATCAACACCGATTCTGTGGCTAGCCACCCTGCCAATATGAGCTCCCAACTCCTCCTGGTTCCCGCAAACCATGATTTATTCCGATGGGGGGGTGCAAAAAAAGACCGAAAAAACAAGGAAATTTGGCATTCAGGACACTCCCCTAACGCAAATACTTGCGTGAATTCCAAAGAAACCATATCAGCATCAAGATCGAGTCTGGGGCTAACCATCCTGCAAAGATGAGCTCCGAACTCCACCTCGTTCCGACAAACCATGTTTTATTCCGACAGGGGTGCCGAAATGGGGTGGGGGGGGGGGGGTAGAGGTACACAATTTTCATTTTCCCCCTCCAAACCCCCCACCCCCTACTCCAACACCTTTCAGGGATAATAATAATAATAATAGTAATAATAATAATAGTGCTTCTCTGTCAATGGCTGATGCATTTCTGCACATGCGCCTCCATCGTCTCACCCGTGAGGGGAGTACGAAGAATTGACGATAAGCTCTAATGACACCCCCGCAAGGGCAGTTCCAACACTTCCAGACGGGCCGGTATGTTCAATGAAAATACTGGTCCAGAAATAGACCGGTATGTTCAATGAAAATACTGGTGGCACCGACGGGAATCGAACTGGCGACAGGGCCCAGATGGTAGAACTTGAAATAATAAAAAAATAATAACAATAATAATAATAATAATACTATATCTGAGGCGTACTGATGCAGCTAATGGCATATCCTCAACGGACATAAGCCTCCAATACCCTTGTTCGAGGTCCTCCACCCCCCCGTGTCAGTCTCTCGCCTGATGATCGGGGCCACCGATGGAGCTCCTGAGGGCAAGACTGCACTAAGCCGAGGTTATTCCGCAGTCCCAGCAACCTCTTGCAAGACGTCACCGAATGTGCAAGTGCATACACCAAGCGCGGTTGCTAGAGCTGCCTCGAAACCCCACCCATAACAATCTGGTGTCTGCTGGGTCCTGGGCTATCAACCAGCATATGCGGAGTTTAAGATCTTTTACGCGCGCAACGACCCTCCTCCCCAGCATCTACCACCAAAGGGTTATGAGTTGGCGTCACAGTTTAACGCCTTGAGGCCATGGGGCTGAATAATAATAATAATAATGATAATAATAACAACAATAATAATAATAATAATAATAATAATAATAGACTTATCAGTCAATTGGCCTTTGATCCTGTTGTTGTTCTTGTTGTCATTGTTGTTGTTGTTGTTGTTGTTGTTGTTGTTGTTGTTGCTGTTGTTGTTGCTGTTGTCGCTGTTGTTGTTGTTGTTGTTGTTCTTGTTGTTGTTGTTGTTGTTGTTCTTGAATTTAATTAAATTCAATAACTAGTTGGAGTGTGGCTATCGTTGTTGCTGTTGTTGTTGTTGTTGTTGTTGTTGTTGTTGTTGTTGTTCAATTTAATAATACTACTAAATTTAAATAAACTGATTAATGCAAGATGGTGTATGGCTACGGTGTTGTTGTTGTTGTTGTTGTTGTTGTTGTTGTTGTTGTTGTTGTTGAATTTAATAATATTAATACAATTTTAAACAAAATGATTAAGGTGTTGTTGTTGTTGTTGTTGTTGTTGTTGTTTTTGTTTTTGTTGTTGTTGTTGTTGTTACAGATAAAGAATACATAAATACAGGCAGTAGAAACAGACGTAATGCCAATACCAAACCAATGATTACAACAAACCAACAACAACGACAGCAACAACATCATTATTATGAAATTGAACAACAACAACAACAACAACAACAACAACAACACCAGGCTCTGGCATCCCGAGTCGGCCGGGGATGATTAGACATCTACTTGTCTTTAAGTGGGTTTGAAGGCCGTTATCCATGCACCATCATGCCATGGGTTTAATTACTGTAATTAAATTTACAACAACAACAACAGTAACAACAACAACAACAAATTTATTATCATTATTATTAAATTGAACAACAACAACAACAACAACAACAACAATAACAATAACAATAACAACAACATGCCAATGGTTTAATTACTGTAATTAAATTTACAACAACAACAACAACAACAACAACAACATTTGTTTAAATTTTATTCTTATTATTATCAAATTGACAACAAAAACAAGAACAACAAATTGCACTCCAGCTTATTTGGGCCACATCGCATGATTATAGTTTGTCTCTACGTCTTCTCCCCCCCCCCCCACCACCCCTTTTTTTTTACAGTAAGCAAGGTTTTTTTTTTTTTTTTTTTTTTTTTTTTTTTTTAATACAGAAAGCAAGGTTTAATGAGAATGAGAGGAGAGAAAAATAAAGCTTTTTTTTTTTTTTTTTTTTTTTTTTTTTTTTTTTTTTCAGTAAGCAAGATTTAATGAGAATGAGAAGAGAAAAATAAAGAAGAGCTTAATTCAAAAGAATTCTGGTTCCAAGGAACAACAGTACAAGCTCATAAGGAAATCTGGAACTAAGCTTTTTTTTTTTTAACAGTAAGCAAGGTTTAATGAGAATGAGACGAAAGAAAAATAAAGAAGAGCTTAATACAAAAGAATTCTGGTTCCAAGGAACAACAGTACAAGCTCATAAGGAAATCTGGAACTAAGGTTCAACAGAAAGCTCCTGGAAAGAGTAATATGGAGGGGAAAAGAAAAGAGAGAAAAATATATATATATATATATATATATTTTAAATATATATATACAGTAAGCAAGGTTTAATGAGAAAGAGACGAGAGAAAAATAAAGAAGAGCCTAACTCAAAAGAATTCTGGTTCCAAGGAACAACAGTACAAGCTCATAAGGAAATCTGGAACTGAGGTTCAACAGAAAGCTCCTGGAAAGAGTAATATGGAGGGGAAAAGAAAGAGAGAAAAAGATAGAAAGAAAGAAGGAACAAAGAGAAGAAAAAAGGCCGGAAAAGAAAAGAGAACGAAGAAACAAACAATAGGAAAGAAAAAAAAAAACCAAAACACAAAATGGAAAAGGAATAAAAGAACAAAAGCAACAAAAAACAAACAAACAAGCGAAAAAAAGGAAACAAAAACAATACAAAAAGACAACAACAGAGGCAGCGACAAACACTAAAAGCAAACAAAAGCAAACAAAAGCAAACAAACACAAGGCCAGACAGGGGCAAGGGAGACGATACTGAACTAGAGGCAAGAGCGGAAAGCGCCAGCAGAGGCAAGTTTTTTTTTTTTTATTATTATTATTTATTATTATTATTATTATTATTATTATTATTTTTAATTTGGACACCGCGATAGCCCAGTGGTCAAGTTCTACCATCTGGGCCCTGTCGCCAGTTCGATTCCCGTCGGTGCCACCAGTATTTTCATTGAACATACCGGTCCGTCTGGACCAGTATTTTCATTGAACATACCGGTCCGTCTGGAAGTGTTGGAACTGCCTTTGCGGGGGTGTCATTAGAGCTTATCGTCAATTCTTCGTACTCCCCTCACGGGTGAGACGATGGAGGCGCATGTGCAGAAATGCATCAGCCATTGACAGAGAAGCACTATTATTTTTAATTTTTTTTTTATTTTTTTTTTATTTTTTTTACAGGAAGCAAGGTTTAATGAGAAAGGGACGAAAAAAAAAAAAGAAGAGCTTAATTTTTTTAAAATTATTATTATTATTACAGTAAGCAAGGTTTAATGAGAAAGAGACGAGAGAAAAATAAAGAAGAGCTTAATTCAAAACAATTCTGGTTCCAAGGAACATTTTTTTTTTTTTTTAATTACAGTAAGCAAGGTTTAATGAGAAAAAGACGAGAGAAAAATAAAGAAGAGCTTAATTCAAAAGAATTCTGGTTCCAAGGAACAACAGTACAAGCTCATAAGGAAATCTGGAACTAAGGTTCAACAGAAAGCTCCTGGAAAGAGTAATATGGAAGGGAAAAGAAAGAGAAAAAGTTATATATATATATATATATATATATATATTTACAGTAAGCAAGGTTTAATGAGAAAGAGACGATAGAAAAAAAGAAGAGCTTAATTCAAAAGAATTCTGGTTGCAAGGAACAACAGAATAATCTCATGTTTTTTTTTTTTTTTTTTTTTTTTTTTTATTATTATTATTATTATTTTTATTTACAGTAAGCAAGGTTTAATGAGAAAGAGACGATCGAATTTTTTTTTTTTTTTTTTTTTTTTTTAATACAGTAAGCAAGGTTTAATGAGAAAGAGACGAGAGAAAAAATGAAGAGCCTAACTAAAAAGAATTCTGGTTCCAAGGAACAACAGTACAAGCTCATGAGGAAATCTGGAACTAAGGTTCAACAGAAAGCTCCTGGAAAGAATAATATGGAAGGGAAAAGAAAGAGAAAAAAAGATAGAAGGAAAGAAAGGAAGAAAGAGAGGTAAAAAAAACCAGGAAAAGAAAAGAAAACGGAGAAACAAAAAACAGTGAAGGAAGAAAAAAAGAGTAGGAACAAAAAAAAAACGAGAAAGAAAAGAAACAAACAAACAATCGAAACAAAAGAAACAAAAACAAAACGAAAACAAAACGAAAAGACAACAATAGAGGCAGCAACAAACACAAAAAAGCAAAACAAACAAACACAAAGCCAGACAGTGGAAAGGGAGACGATACTGAACTAGAAGGTAAGAGCGGAAAGTGCCAGAAAAGGTAAGACATAACTAACATGGGCGCAAGTGAGATCAATTGACAGTCAGTGAGACAGCCCTTAAGGAAACTGCAGCACCTAACGCAATTCACTCGCACCCGGAGGCTATCGTATCCAGGAGGGTGGTGTGCAGAGCGTAGTAAGGCTCGACGTGGCGTACTCGCGACGCAATTATGCCGAGTGCTGCAGTATCCATAAGGACCAGCCCAAGCCTGGCAACCTCACTCAAGCTAGTCGAGCCAAACCACTCCGCACCCCACCCCCCTCATAGACCAGAAGAAACTCCACAAGCCACAACCATAAACATACAGTAGAGCCATGCCAGAACAAGCCCAAGCCTAACAGGCAGCAGTAGATAAGAAAAACGAAAAAGAAAATGAAATTACTATTATTATTATCATTATTATCATTATTATCATTATTATTATTATTATTATTATTATTATTATTATTATTATCATTATTATCATTATTATTATTATTATTAGTGGCACCGCGATAGCCCAGTGGTTAAGGTCTACCATCTGGGACCTGTCGCCAGTTCGATTCCCGTCGGTGCCAGTATTTTCAAAGGATATTTTCTTTGAAAGTATTGGTCTGTCTGGAAGGCTTGGAGCTGCCTTGCGGGGGTGTCAGTAGAGCCTATCGTCAAATCTTCGTACTCCCCTCGCGGGTGAGACGATGGAGGCACATGTGCAGAAATGCATTCGCCATTGACAGAGAAGCACTATTATTATTATTATTATTATTATTATTATTATTATTATTATTATTATCATTATTATTATCATTATTATTATTATTATTATTATTATTATTATTATTATTATTATTATTCGTCGGTGCCACCCGTATTTTAATTGAACATACCGGTCCGTCTGGAAGTGTTGGAACTGCCCGTGCGGGGGTGTCATTAGAGCCTATCGTCAATTCTTCGTACTCCCCTCACGGGTGAGACGATGGAGGCGCATGTGCAGATTTGCATCAGCCATTGACAGAGAAGCACTATTATTATTATTATTATTATTATTATTATTATTGTTATTATTATTATTATTATGGACACCGTGATAGCCCAGTGGTCAAGTTCTACCATCTGGGCCCTGTCGCCAGTTCGATTCCCGTCGGTGCCACCAGTATTTTCATTGAACATACCGGTCCGTCTGAAAGTGTTGGAACTGCCCGTGCGGGGGTGTCATTAGAGCCTATCGTCAATTCTTCGTACTCCCCTCACGGGTGAGACGATGGAGGCGCATGTGCGGATTTGCATCAGCCATTGACAGAGAAGCACTATTATTATTATTATTATTATTATTATTATTATTATTATTATTATTATTATTATTATTACTAACAAAAGGGGAAAAAATGAAAAAGAAATAAAGATAATAATAGTATGTATGTATCGTCTGCCAATTGCTGAGCCAAAAGGCCATGTGCATCCAGTCCTCCATTCCATAAGGAAAGTCTCCACACCAATCGGTGGAATAAAGGAAGTGACGGCATAGAACATTACTCTAGGAGCTTTATACCAATCAGCCCATGGAAAGGGACCGATGGCCTATGTACTCCTATGATAATAATAGTAATAGTATTAATAATAATAATACTATATCTGAGGCGTACTGATGCAGCTAATGGCATATCCTCAACGGACATAAGCCTCCAATACCCTTGTTCGAGGTCCTCCACCCCCCCGTGTCAGTCTCTCGCCTGATGATCGGGGCCACCGATGGAGCTCCTGAGGGCAAGACTGCACTAAGCCGAGGTTATTCCGCAGTCCCAGCAACCTCTTGCAAGACGTCACCGAATGTGCAAGTGCATACACCAAGCGCGGTTGCTAGAGCTGCCTCGAAACCCCACCCATAACAATCTGGTGTCTGCTGGGTCCTGGGCTATCAACCAGCATATGCGGAGTTTAAGATCTTTTACGCGCGCAACGACCCTCCTCCCCAGCATCTACCACCAAAGGGTTATGAGTTGGCGTCACAGTTTAACGCCTTGAGGCCATTGGGCTGGAACTCTGTTTAGCAAGTGTGACTAGGTTTTTTCATCGGGATTTCCCTCAAATATGTCACAGTCAACACTCCAAGGAATAATAATAATAATAATAATAATAATAATAATAATAATAATAATAATAATAATAATAATAATGTATCTCCTGCCAATTGCTGAGCCAAAAGGCCATGTGCATCCAGTCCTCCATTCCATAAGGAAAGTCTCCACACCAATCGGTGGAATAAAGGAAGTGACGGCATAGAACATTACTCTAGGAGCTTTATACCAATCAGCCCATTGAAAAGGACCAATGGCCTATGTACTCCCTAATAATAATAATAATAATAATAATAATAATAATAATACTAATAATAGTGCTTCTCTGTCAATGGCTGATGCATTTCTGCACATGCGCCTCCATCGTCTCACCCGTGAGGGGAGTACGAAGAATTGACGATAAGCTCTAATGACACCCCCGCAAGGGCAGTTCCAACACTTCCAGACGGGCCGGTATGTTCAATGAAAATACTGGTCCAGAAATAGACCGGTATGTTCAATGAAAATACTGGTGGCACCGACGGGAATCGAACTGGCGACAGGGCCCAGATGGTAGAACTTGACCACTGGGCTATCACGGTGTCCAAAATAATAATAATAATAATAATAATAATAATAATAATAATAATAATAATAGGCTTCCTTAGACTACGGCATCAGATCCAGATCCTGGACATGTGCCTCCATTGGGTCGACGGGGTCAGCCGATCCCAAAGCATTGTCAGAACAAGAAACAGAAACAGCAGCAACGGCAGCAACAGGGGCAGATGGGAGCTGTGAAGTGCATGAAAAGCTAGATGCGAGGGTGTTAGCTGAAGAGAAGAACTCGGAGACACTCCGCTGCGCTCCCGAACCCCTCTCTCTAGCCAGGACGTCCACACTGCGCGGACGACCGCGCCGCGCGACATCAGCGTCACTTGGGGGAGAGGGTGGGACAGAAGCTGATGCAACCTCAGTGAGGTCAATCTCCTCCTCGCCCCCATCCTCCACCCCAAGCTCCGCCTTTTTCTCCCTAGCAGACCAACACTCAGACACATATGATCCAAACAACACATCCAACTTTCGAGGGGGACGCAACGCTGTAACCCCTAACAACGCAGCCAGCCTAAAGTTTCTGCGAAAGCGCGACTCCCCCTGAAAAAACTTGCAAAACACACGCGATTGATCCTCAGGCGACATATCATCCCAACCCTGCCGCACAGAGCCCTCCCGCTCCTGCCCAAGCAACACATCCTCAACCACAGCCTCACCGCCAGCGACCTCGCCATCCTCCTCGCTCCCCCCAACCCCATCAGCATCCCCCACACCCAAGCCACCGAGCCTAAGCATACTCAGCAACAACTTCGTACGACTCTCGTCGTGCATGGGGCAATCCCATAAGAAGTGCGGTAGAGACTCATTAACATCACCATGACAACAGAAGCAGTGAGGGGACATGCCACTGACCAACTTGCTGCGGTACAAACGAAGGCGGTTGTTGCAGCTGAGTAACCTTCTCCGAAGCAGATTATACTGCGCGTCATCCAGGGCCACCCATCTTGGGAACTCCTTAGTTCCGAAGACTTGTCTCAGGATGACTCGCAGGCCATCAGTAAGATCGCTGCCTGCCTCTCGCTCATCAGTTGCTGCACCATCTTGACGTCCTGCTGAAGGGCCGACTTGTCCACAGTCGAGCTCCAGCCCTCGAGGTCCCTCTCTGAACTATTTCGAAGCTCCTGAAGCCCTTGTTGTAGATACATTGAGTCATTGATAGCCCTTTCGGCCTCCGCAGTCCAGTCGGATTTGACTTGAGATGCGATGACAGGAAATGGCTCCTTCGGTAGAACAAGCAGCCGTCCATAGAACTTCAGTTGTGCCGCCAGTCGCAAACGCTCCGCACTCAGAGAGCGCGCCAGGAAGAGTGTAATCCACTTGCTTGTCTTAGGGCTGATGCCGAGAATCATCCGCATGGGGCGCAGCATTGCTGCCTCCAGCTTGGTGCGCTGCGATACGGGGGCACTCCAGACATCGAAGGCGTACTTCAGCTTGGCTCCCACAAGTTGATTCCAGCACATGAGACGATACCTAGCTTGTATCTCACCTGCACACCACAAAGAGTACCAACCTGCGGTGGCAACTTCAGTGACACGCGTAGCCCGCAGGGCCTGCTCCTTCCACTTCAGGTCGTCGGTGATAACCACTCCCAGGTACTTGTACTGGCTGGTGACACAAAGCTTCTGGCCGCGGAACCACACCTCGGGCTCACCTCGCTCCCTGATTCTTGGTTGTTTCGCCTTGCTCGACGTGTAAATGGGCATGATTTCCGTCTTGCCTGGCTTCAGGTTGACTTCCAGCCGATAATCTTCCGCGAACTTGGCCACAACATTGACCATCTTCTGGAGCTCGGTGTGACCGTGAGCGATGAGGGCCACGTCGTCCGCGTATAGAAGTGCCTTGATGTCGTTCAGCCGCTTCACATCCGTGATCTTGAGGGCACTCGCCAGCCGAGTACACAGCTCATCCATAAAGACGTTGAAGAGTGTGGGAGAGAGAGGGGACCCCTGTTGGACCCCTACACCCTCCAGAACTTCGGGGGTGAGTGCTCCATCAACTAGCACTTGCGACGAAGTCTGCTCGTAGCACCTGCGTAGCGTGCGCCAGAACTTGCCCCTGACGCCCAACTTCCAGAGCCTCTCAAACAGGCCATCTCTCCATACAGACGGGAAAGCCTTGCGTAGGTCGACGAACAGGACAAACGACTCCCGCTTCTGCAGCTGACGCCCCTTCAACCTCTGCCAAAGGGTAAAGACCTGATCCGTAGTGCGACGCCCCGGGCGGAAGCCTCCCTGCTCTGGGCGTAGCTTATCCGGGCCATCCACGAAGAGCGTTAGACGAGTAGCTCATAAGGACAGATACAGCTTGCCAAGGCAACTTATAAGCGAGATATCCCTCCAGTTGTCAGGGTCCGTAGGATCCCCACCCTTTGGGATATTGACGATGATTCCCTTGCCCCAAGCTTTTGGAGTCCTCTCGGCTTCTCGAATCCAGTTGAAGTACTGCGTTAAGTAGCCATTGATGTAGGCGCCGCCATACCTGAGCATCTCGTTCTTCACTTTGTCCTCGCCATAAGCTTTGTGGTTGCGCAGGGCACGTCGCCACCTCCTCTTGCGTGAACGGTTTGTCCAGCTCTTCGCAAGTGTCTTCACCTTCTTCGTGCTCCTTCATAGCCCGGGCCACCTCATCCCTGAAGCGGTCGTTCCAGTGGAACTGCCGCTTAGCTTCGTCTTCCTCCCACTCCAGCGAGCCTGCTTCTGCACAGCACTCCACCACAACAGCCGCACTTGCCGGATTTTCCCGTGGCTTCACCGAATTTTTCCGAAATTCCTCCCACCGAGCAACCTTTTGCGGCAGCGTACACGCCAGTGAGCCATCCTCCCTTTGCACCGGCGCGGAGACCTTCGTTCTGCGTGCCCCACCAAGCCGCTTCGCGAGTAGCCAAAAGCGCTTTGAGGAATGCTCGCGTTGACACTTGACCGCTTCTTCCTGCACTTGCTTGAAGGAGGCGGACTTGTTGGCCCGAGTTGCCTTCCGACTTTGCTTGCGGCGACGAAGCCAATTCAGACGAGCTTCCGCATTCGATTCATCCTTCCTGTATGCTGCGTAGGCCTCCCGGCGCTGCTGAATGAGCTCCTTTAGCTCCCCGTCGAACCAATTGTTGGTGAAGCGTGGTCGTATACATCTGGAGCCAAGGACCCGGTGCGCCGCCATTCGGAAGGACTGCGCCACTCCCTCGGTGACGTCATCTACCACCCGTTGGCTGTCGGCACCAGCCGCTAGGTCAAGCTCAGGCAGCTGATGCACTCCAAGCTCCTGTAGGCAACGCTGGAATACGTCATCGAACTTGCCGCGTAGCTGATCCAGCGCTTGCTTCGCAGCGTGATCATTACCTGAGACACCAGCACCAATAAGCTTATCAACACGAAAGGACCTGTAGGGTTTCGCAGCCCGCTTTGGTCGGCGCTGGCCGCTCCACGTCAGTTCGGCCCATACTGCCTTGTGGTCCGTATCAAGATCATCTTCGCATACTTCGAACTTTGCTCCAGATGCCAAGCCAGGCGACGCGCAGATGTAATCGAGGAGGTGCTTGCCTGTGCCCATGCGCCGCGCTGCTCATGCCGGGAGCACCAGTAGGACCCTTCCACTGGGCACGAGAAGCCGCTCAGATTTCGCAGGCCCGTAGCGACGAGGACAGCCGCGAGTCTCTTGCCATTCTCCGAACGTACCGGTGCTCCCTTATCATCGACCTCCCCGTGCTGACCGACGATGCCCTCCTCTTTTCGGCTGCGTGCCGGCCCCAGCTTCGCGTTGGCATCCGCCACCGTGACCACAAGACCTTTGGTTCCAAAAAAAAGCTATAGCTGCCTGCCAGGCCGCATACGCCTCTGACGACTCTTCTTCCTGCGTTTCCTGTGGAAAGTAGCCGTTGCCCACATAGATATCCTGAGCGCCGGTAACACCCGAGGCGATACGCAGCCACACTTGCTGCCGATGGTCGACGGGGGCTGACACCAGGTTACAATACGGACCAAGGAAGTTAGCCACCGCGAATAGAACCCCACCCTTGCAGCGATTTTTCTCGCTGACCTCCGCAGGTTTTCCAAAAATCCGGAATCCATCCAGGCTGCATTTGGAAAGTTGCTTCTTGCCCATGCGGTGCTCCTGAGCCCCGATGACTAGCCAGCCTTTGTGCTTGTAGAATGATGCCCATTCCGCCATGCCTACGTTGTCGGATCCCGTTTTACCCTGCCAGTTGTGACTCGCGACGAGTAGCTTGAAGCCGGTATCGAACTGCTTGGAGCGGTGCTTCTTGGCTCGTTTCCGGACCCGACGGCCGCGCTTGGCTTCCGCCCTCGTGCTGCCCCCCTCTGCAGGTGCTTGCGCAGGTTGGTCCCCGACTGCACTGGCCGCCGAATGCAGGGGCACCACCTGCACATCAACACACTCAGACACACACTCAGGTGCATCGGTAGCCGATTCCGAAGACACCACCTGCACATCAACACATTCTTCATGCAGAGGCAAGACGCGATATCCCGTCGCAGCTTCTTCCTTCCGGACCGCCGCTTCCCCACGCAGATGAATGCGAATAAGCCTTCGGACACGTTCCCTGTCCCTGAACCTGCGCCCAAGGGCCAAATCCTCTGCTGAAGAGTTTGAGATCTTTGAGCTGCTGCAACGCCGTCTGCCTGCTGTCATCGTCCGTGTAGACCAGCTCCAGGTGACGAGACATTCGCTGGCCTTGCCACTCCATTACCGGGACCACCAGACCAAGACCGCTCATTTTGGAGGCGATCTCCTGTAGATTGGCGCGTTCTGAGAGCCCCCAGACAATCAGATTACGCCCGTCCTTGTCATACCGATCTACCCGCCGGTACCGTCGAGGCGGCGGTGCCATCTGCCATATAGTGCCGCTCGCCTTATGTTGAAGCGCCGACCCGTGTGCCAGGTTTGGAGAGGAAGGATGAGGCGCAGCTAAGGTAGCCTCTCCACGTGGTTCAGGAAATCCGTCATATACGCAAGCCCTCATCCTCCCATCCTGGGACTCGGGCCAGAGCCCGTCGAAGAGGCTTTCCCACGGGGATTGTCCAGGTCTTCGGCGATTCTACCTTGTCCCATAAGGGCCACAGTGGTAGCTCCGTGCTTCGCGTATTTGTAATCCATTGAGAGTAGTAGACGGCCAATGTCGCTGGCCGTCACCGCCGCGCCTCTTTACGCCGAGGAAAGCGCCCGCCCATGCAAATAGCATCGGCGGTATCTGCAACACACACTACATGCACTTCCGCCGGTGTCACTGGACGCTGCCGCGTCGCTTCGTGCCCTTGGGTGCCCGCCAGCACCCCCAGCGTCACCAGAACCTGCCTCACGCACTACACACACTCTCCATCGCATCGCCAGCGCCTCTACTCTCATGCCTTATAGACTTTCAGCTGCTCCTAACAATACACAACATGAGGTACGGGTGTCCCCGAGTGGAGCCAGATCGGACGGCGTGCCGCTGAAACTCCTTCCTTACGTGGGTATAGAAGGCGCGAACCTAGCGGTACCTATAGGGTCTTACAGACAAGTATAGTAATCCCAGCCGGAGCTGCTCAGTTATAAATGCAACGGTGGAGGGTGTGAGTGCATGGGGCAAGTCACGGCAACGCAGCAAGGCACTGGCAAGGCTTTGGGACCGACTGAAGCCCCTCTCCAACGTGCGCTCATCATGTGTTCCAGTTGGGGAACCCCGAAGAAGCGAAGATAGGGAGGAGACAAAACCCAGATAGGATGAAGATAGGATTAACATGAAGCCGAAATGGAGCCGAGTTCGAACAGGTCAACTCGGCCCCATCTCGGCTCGATGTAAATCCTATCTTCAACCCATCTCGGTACTGTTTCCTCCGAATGCTCACCTCAACAAGATCACCAAACCGGAACTGGAAGCCCCCAGGCATTTACTCGGCAGGAAATTCGGCGAAAATGGGCTAACCAGGAAACCAGACCCAACCAACAACCAAGAAAAACGAGCCAGCCAACAATCCAAAAAACAACCTGCCTGGCCGAACCCCTACCGAGTAAATGCCCAGTTGAGAGTTGCGCCTGTCCCGGTGACCGCCCTCCCCAAGCGGTCACCTTCGTGGGGAGAGGCCCAACCACCTCCTCTTCCCATATGGGGTGCCATCTTGTGCACCCCTCCAGAATAATAATAATAATAATAATAATAATAATAATAATAATAATAATAATAATAATAATAGTGCTTCTCTGTCAATGGCTGATGCATTTCTGCACATGCGCCTCCATCGTCTCACCCGTGAGGGGAGTACGAAGAATTGACGATAGGCTCTAATGACACCCCCGCAAGGGCAGTTCCAACACTTCCAGACGGACCGGTATGTTCAATGAAAATACTGGTCCAAACGGAACGGTATGTTCAATGAAAATACTGGTGGCACCGACGGGAATCGAACTGGCGACAGGGCCCAGATGGTAGAACTTGACCACTGGGCTATCACGGTGTCAATAATAATAATAATAATAATAATAATAACTAGGGGCTGCGCCAACACCTGAAAGGATGGTTTGCGGTGCGCTTCGCGCACCCCCCTCCGCCCCTCGGGCTGGGGTTCCCGGGGAGGGCCCCCCGGACCCCCCCCCCCCCTTTCCCGTCGACAGGGTACGTCCGGAGGTACCAGCAGAACGCGTGTCAGCTCTGGTGGCACAAAAACCTAAAATCTCTAGTTTTTGTGCCACCTGCCACCAAAACTTTTTTATCTCCCAAGAGAGCGCACCGAGAGGTGTCGGGTACACCAAACATCAGCTTCAAACTCCCTCAGTTGTGCGCAAACGGCGCCTGGTGGCGCAAAACCTCAATTTTCCGGTGCGTATGCCACCCGGCGCCACAATTTTTATAATTTCGAAGAGAGCTCATCAAGAAGTGTCAGATACACCAAATATCAGCCGCTAACTCCCTCTGGTGTGCGCAAACGGCGCCTGGTGGCACAAGACCTCAAATTTTATGGTGTGGGTGCCACCCGCGACCAAACCTGGTACCTACAATCGCCGGGCTGGAGTTCCCGGGGCAAGGGCCCCCCGGACCTCCCTTTCCCGTCGACAGGGTACGTTCGATTGCCGGAGGGCGCCTGGTGGCACACGACCTAAATTTTCTGGTGTGGGTGCCACCCGCGACCAAAACGGGTACGTACAATCGCCGGGCTTGGATTCCGGGGGGGAGGCCCCCGGAACCCCCCTTCCCCGTCGACAGGGTACGTTTAACTGCCGGAGGTACCGGCAAGTACTCCCAAAAAACCATGAATTTCGGCATTCAGGACACTCCCCTAACGCAAATATTTGCGTGAATTCCAAAAAAACTATATCAGCATCAACATCGAGTCTGGAGCAAGCCACCCTGTCAATATGAGCTCCCAACTCTTCCTGGTTCACACAAACCATGATTTATTTCGACGAGGGTGCAGAAAATAGGCCAAAAAAACAAGGAATTTTGGCATTCAGGACACTTCCCTAGCGCAAATATTTGCGTGAATTCCAAACAAATTATATCAGCATCAACATCGAGTCTGGGGCTAGCCACCCTGCCAGTATGAGCTCCCAACTCCTCCTGGTTCACACAAACCATGATTTATTCTGATTGGGGTGCGAAAAAAACAAGGAATTTTGGCATCCAGGACACTCCCCTAACACAAATATTTGCGTGAATTCCAAAAAAAATCATATCAGCATCAATATCGAGTCTGATGCTAATCACCCTGGCAATATGAGCTCCGAACTCCTCCTGGTTCCCACAAACCATGATTTATTCCGACAGGGGTGCCGAAATGGGGTGGGGGTGGGGGTACACAATTTTCATTTTCCCCCTCCCCCCAAACCCCCCACCCCCTTCTCCACCACCTTTCAGGGAGAATAATAATAATAATAATGATAATGATAATAGTGCTTCTCTGTCAATGGCTGATGCAAATCTGCACATGCGCCTCCATCGTCTCACCCGTGAGGGGAGTACGAAGAATTGACGATAGGCTCTAATGACACCCCCGCACGGGCAGTTCCAACACTTCCAGACGGACCGGTATGTTCAATGAAAATACGGTGGCACCGACGGAATCGAACTGGCAACAGGGCCCAGATGGTAGAACTTGACCACTGGGCTATCACGGTGTCCAAATAATAATAATAATAATAATAGTAATAATAATAATATATATATATTGATCTGTCATAGCTGAGCCCGAGGGCCATGCGCCTCCATCCCTCGACCCAACAGGGACTACAGTGAGTATGTTGGGGAGGGAAGAGTGACTCTAACCATCCTGCATAGAAAGCCCCAAAAGGAAGTCCCTACTACCCGCACAGTGTCGGGTACCTTGCAGGAAATCAACTACAAATGATTGATCTTCCCCGCGTGAGAGCTCCACGAGACTGGGTAGGACCCGCATGGATGTACTCACAGGGGTAGCAGACATTTCATGCGGTCTACCAGCGCATGAGGACGTTTGGCGGTAAGTGTCTGGGACGCCTCGAAACCCCTCACCACCCCTAGATCTCGGAATGTATATACCCCTTTGACCCCACGTGGTGTATGTCTTATAAAAACAACACAACAACATAGCCTCGGAACCAGTGGGAAGAGGCCCAACCACCTCCTCTTCCCGTGGGGTGCCATACTGTGCACCCCCCCATAATGATGATGATGATGATAATAATAATAATAATAATAATAATAATAATAATAATAATAATAATAATAATAATAATAATAATACTATATCTGAGGCGTACTGATGCAGCTAATGGCATATCCTCAACGGACATAAGCCTCCAATACCCTTGTTCGAGGTCCTCCACCCCCCCGTGTCAGTCTCTCGCCTGATGATCGGGGCCACCGATGGAGCTCCTGAGGGCAAGACTGCACTAAGCCGAGGTTATTCCGCAGACCCAGCAACCTCTTGCAAGACGTCACCGAATGTGCAAGTGCATACACCAAGCGCGGTTGCTAGAGCTGCCTCGAAACCCCACCCATAACAATCTGGTGTCTGCTGGGTCCTGGGCTATCAACCAGCATATGCGGAGTTTAAGATCTTTTACGCGCGCAACGACCCTCCTCCCCAGCATCTACCACCAAAGGGTTATGAGTTGGCGTCACAGTTTAACGCCTTGAGGCCATTGGGCTGGAACTCTGTTTAGCAAGTGTGACTAGGTTTTTTCATCGGGATTTCCCTCAAATATGTCACAGTCAACACTCCAAAATAATAATAGTAATAATAATAATAATAATAATAATAGTGCTTCTCAGTCAATGGCGAATGCATTTCTGCACATGTGCCTCCATCGTCTCACCCGCGAGGGGAGTACGAAGATTTGACGATAGGCTCCACTGACACCCCCGCAAGGCAGCTCCAAGCCTTCCAGACAGACCAATACTTTCAAAGAAAATATCCTTTGAAAATACTGGCACCGACGGGAATCGAACTGGCGACAGGTCCCAGATGATAGACTTTAACCACTGGGCTATCGCGGTGCCACTAATAATAATAATAATAATAATAATAGTGCTTCTCTGTCAATGGCTGATGCATTTCTGCACATGCGCCTCCATCGTCTCACCCGTGAGGGGAGTACGAAGAATTGACGATAAGCTCTAATGACACCCCCGCAAGGGCAGTTCCAACACTTCCAGACGGGCCGGTATGTTCAATGAAAATACTGGTCCAGAAATAGACCGGTATGTTCAATGAAAATACTGGTGGCACCGACGGGAATCGAACTGGCGACAGGGCCCAGATGGTAGAACTTGACCACTGGGCTATCACGGTGTCCATAATAATAATAATAATAATAATAATAATAATAACTAGGGGCTGCGCCAACAACTGAAAGGATGGTTTACCGGTGCGCTTCGCGCACCAAACCCCACTCCTTATCACTTTTTGGAGGCCTCCGCCCCCCCTCCCGCCCCCTTTCCCTTCGACAGGGTACGTTGAATTGCCGGAGGTGCCGCAAAGGGCGCCTGGTGGCAAAAAACTTTAATTTTCAGGTGTGGGTGCCACCCGCGACCAGAACGGGTACGTACAATCGCTGGGCTCCCCCGGACCCCCCCTTTCCCTTCGAAAGGGTACGTTGAATTGCCGGAGGTGCCGCAAAGGCGCCTGGTGGCAAAAAACCTCAATTTTCAGGTGTGGGTGCCACCCGCGACCAGAACGGGTACGTACAATCACAGGGCTGGGGTTCCCGGGGGAAGTGCCCCCCGGACACCCCTTGCCCCATCGACAGGGTACGTTCAATTGCCGGAGGCACCGGCAAGTACTGCCAAAAACAAGGAAATTTGGCATTCAGGACACTCCCCTAACGCAAATATTTGCGTGACTTCCAAAAAAAAAACTATACCAGCATCAAGATCGAGTCTGGGGCTAACCACCCTGCCAATATGAGCTCCCAACTCCTCCTGGTTCACACAAACCATGATTTATTCCGACAGGGGTGCCGATTGGTAAACAATTTTCATTTCTCCCTGTCCCCCAAACCCCCCACCCCCTTCTCCAACACCTTTCAGGGATAATAATAATAATAATAATAATAATAATAATAATAATAATAATAATAATAATAATAATAATAATAATAATAATAATAATAATAATAGTGCTTCTCTGTCAATGGCTGATGCATATCTGCACATGCGCCTCCATCGTCTCACCCGTGAGGGGAGTACGAAGAATTGACGATAGGCTGTAATGACACCCCCGCAAGGGCAGTTCCAACACTTCCAGACGGACCGGTATGTTCAATGAAAATACTGGTCCAGACGGACCGGTATGTTCAATGAAAATACTGGTGGCACCGACGGGAATCGAACTGGCGACAGGGCCCAGATGGTAGAACTTGACCACTGGGCTATCACGGTGTCCAATAATAATAATAATAATAATAATAGTGCTTCTCTGTCAATGGCTGATGCATTTCTGCACATGCGCCTCCATCGTCTCACCCGTGAGGGGAGTACGAAGAATTGACGATAAGCTCTAATGACACCCCCGCAAGGGCAGTTCCAACACTTCCAGACGGGCCGGTATGTTCAATGAAAATACTGGTCCAGAAATAGACCGGTATGTTCAATGAAAATACTGGTGGCACCGACGGGAATCGAACTGGCGACAGGGCCCAGATGGTAGAACTTGACCACTGGGCTATCACGGTGTCCAAATAATAATAATAATAATAATAATAATAATAATAGTGTATCTCCTGCCAATTGCTGAGCCAAAAGGCCATGTGCATCCAGTCCTCCATTCCATAAGGAAAGTCTCCACACCAATCGGTGGAATAAAGGAAGTGACGGCATAGAACATTACTCTAGGAGCTTTATACCAATCAGCCCATGGAAAGGACCGATGGCCTATGTACTCCCTAAATAATAATAATAATAATAATAATAATAATAATAACAGTGATAATAACTAGGGGCTGCGCCAACACCTGAAAGAAGCGCATCCTCTTCCCAAGGTCGCTTTTCCTCTCATTCTCACATGCACAATTTTTACAGCCTTGGAGCAATCTCAGCCATTCATTTTGTTGCCAACAAATTCGCTTCGGGTACGTACAATTGCGGGGCTAGGTTCCGAGGGGGAAGGCCCCCCGGACTCCCCATTTCCACAGTCGACAGGGTACGTTCTATTGCCGGAGGTAAACACTTCCGGCACAACTCTTTCAGCCTTGGAGCATTCTCAGCCATTCATTTTGGTGCCGGCTAATTCGCGTGGGGGACGTGCAATGGCCGGGCTGGGGTTCCCGGGGGGAGGGCCCCCCGGACCCCCCCTTCCCCGTCGACAGGGTACGTTCAATTGCCGGAGGTACCGGCAAGTACTCCCACAGAACAAGGAATTTTTGCATTCAGGACACTCACCTAACGCACACATTTGCGCGAATTCCAAAAAAACTATACCAGCATCAACATCGAGTCTGCGGCTTGCCACCCTGTCAGTATGAGCTCCAAACTCCTCCTGGTTCACACAAACCATGATTTATGGGGACAGGGGGTGCAAAAATAGGCTTAAAAAAAGGAACTTTGGCATTCAGGACTCCCCTAACGCAAATATTTGCGTGAATTCCAAAAAAAATTATACCAGCATCAAGATCGAGTCTGGGGCTAGCCACCCTGCAAATATGAGCGCCCAACTCCTCCCTGGTTCCCACAAACCATGATTTATGGGGACAGGGGTTGCAATAGACCAAAAAAACAAGGAATTTGGCATTCAGGACACTCCCCTAACGCAAATATTTGCGTGAATTCCAAAAACAGTATATCAGCATCAACATCGAGTCTGGGGCTAGCCACCCTGCAAATAAGAGCTCCCAACTCCTTCTCGTTCCCACAAACCGATTTATGGGGACAGGTGTGCGGAAAAAATGGGGGGGGGTACACAATTTTCATTTTTCCCCTCCCCCCAAACCCCCTATCCCCTACTCCCAACACCTTTCAGGGATAATAATAATAATAATAATAATAATAATAATAATAATAATAATAATAATAATAATAATAATAATAATAATAATAATAGTGCTTCTCTGTCAATGGCTGATGCAAATCTGCACATGCGCCTCCATCGTCTCACCCGTGAGGGGAGTACGAAGAATTGACGATAGGCTCTAATGACACCCCCGCACGGGCAGTTCCAACACTTCCAGACGGACCGGTATGTTCAATGACAATACTGGTGGCACCGACGGGAATCGAACTGGCGACAGGGCCCAGATGGTAGAACTTGACCACTGGATCACGGTGTCCATAATAATAATAATAATAATAATAATAATAATAATAATAATAATAATAATAATAATAATAATAATAATAATAATAATAGGCTTCCTCAGACTATAGCATCAGATCCAGATCCTGGACATGTGCCTCCATTGGGTCACCGGGGTCAGCCGATCCCAACGCATTGTCAGAACACCAAACAGACATAGCAGCAACAGCAACAGCAGGGGCAGATGGGGGCTGTGAAGTGCATGAAGAGCTAGATGCGAGGGTGTTAGCTGAAGAGAAGAACTCGGAGACACTACGCTGCGCTCCCGAACCCCTCTCTCTAGCCAGGACGTCCACACTGCGCAGACGGCCGCGCCGCGCAACATCAACGTCACTTGGGGGAGAGGGTGGGACAGAAGCTGATGGAACCTCAGTGAGGTCAATCACCTCCTCGCCCCCATCCTCCACCCCAAGCTCCTCCCTTTTACCCTCCCTAGCAGACCAACACTCAGACACATATGATCCAAACAACACATCCAACTTTGGAGGGGGACGCAACGCTGTAACCCCTAACAACGCAGCAAGCCTAAAGTTACTGCGGAAGCGCGACTTCCCCTGAAAAAGCTTACAAAACAATCGTGATTGATCCACAGGCGACATATCATCCCAACCCTGCCGCACAGAGCCCTCCCGCTCCCGCCCAAGCAACACATCCTCCACCACAACCTCACCACCTACGACCTCACCACCCTCCTCACTCCCTCCATCCCCCTCAGCACCCCCCACAGCCATGCCACCGAGCCTCTGCATACTCAGCAACAGCTGCTTACGTCTCCCCTCATGCATGGGGCAATCCCATAAGAAGTGCGCAAGGGACTCATTGACATCATCATGACAACAGAAGCAGCGAGGGGACATGCCATTGACCAACTTGCTGCGGTACAACCGAAGGCGGTTGTTGCAGCTGAGCAACCTTCTCCGAAGCAGATTATAATGCGCATCATCAAGGGCTACCCATCTTGGGAACTCCTTAGTTCCAAAGACTTGTGCTTAGGATGACTCGCAGGCCATCAGTAAGATCGCTGCCTGCCTCTCGCTTGTCCCACATCAGTTGCTGCACCATCTTGACGTCCTGCTGAAGGGCCCACTTGTCCACAGTCGAACACCAACCCTCGAGGTCCTTCTCTGAGCTATTTAGGAGCTCCTGAAGCCCTTGTTGTAGATCCATTGAGTCCCTGATAGCGCCTTCGGCCTCCGCAGTCCAGTCGGATTTGACTTGAGATGCGATGACAGGAAATCGCTTCTCCGGTAGAACACACAGCCGTCCATAGAACTTCAGTTGCGCCGCCCGCCGCAAACGCTCCGCACTCAAAGAGCGCGCCAGAAAGAGTGTAATCCACTTGCTTGTCTTAGGGCTGATGCCGAGAATCATCCTCATGGGGCGCAGCATTGCTGCCTCCAGCTTGGTGCGCTGCGATACGGGGGCACGCCAGACATCAAAGGCGTACTTCAGCTTGGCCCCCACAAGTTGATTCCAGCACATGAGACGATACCTAGCTTGTATCTCACCTGCACACCACAAAGAGTACCAACCTGCGGTGGCGACTTCAGTGACACGCGTAGCCCGCAGGGCCTGCTCCTTCCACTTCAGGTCGTCGGTGATAACCACTCCCAGGTACTTGTACTGGCTGGTGACACAAAGCTTCTGGCCGCGAAACCACACCACGGGCTCACCTCGCTCCCTGATACTTGGTCGTTTCGCCTTGCTCGACGTGTAAATGGGCATGATTTCCGTCTTGCCGGGCTTCAAGTTGACTTCCAGCCGGTAATCTTCCGCGAACTTGGCCACAACATTGACCATCTTCTGGAGCTCGGTGCGACTGTGAGCGATGAGGGCCACGTCGTCCGCGTATAGAAGTGCCTTGATGTCGTTCAGCCGCTTCACATCCGTGATCTTGAGGGCACTCGCCAGCCGATCACACAGCTCATCCATAAAGACGTTGAAGAGTGTGGGAGAGAGATGGGACCCCTGTTGGACGCCTACACCCTCCAGAACTTCGGGGGTGAGTGCTCCATCAACTAGCACTTGCGACGAAGTCTGCTCGTAGCACCTGCGTAGCGTGCGCCAGAACTTGCCCCTTACACCCAGCTTCCAGAGCCTCTCAAATAGACCATCTCTCCAAACAGACGGGAAAGCCTTGCGTAGATCGACGAACAGGACATACGACTCCCGCTTCTGCAGCTGACGCCCCTTCAACCTCTGCCAAAGGGTAAAGACCTGATCCGTAGTGCGACGCCCCGGGCGGAAGCCTCCCTGCTCTGGACGTAGCTTATCCGGGCCATCCACGAAGAGCGTTAGACGAGTAGCTAATAAGGACAGATACAGCTTACCAAGGCAACTAATAATCGAGATATCCCTCCAGTTGTCAGGATCCGTAGGATCCCCACCCTTGGGGATATTGACGATGATTCCCTTGCCCCAAGCTTTTGGAGTCCTCTCGGCTTCTCGAATCCAGTTGAAGTACTGCGTTAAGTAGCCATTGATGTAGGCGCCGCCATACTTGAGCATCTCGTTCTTCACTTTGTCCTCGCCACAAGCTTTGTGGTTATTCAGGGCACGTTGCCTTGCAAGGACCTCCTCTTGCGTGAACGGCTTGTCCAGCTCTTCGCAAGTGTCTTCACCTACTTCGTGCTCCTTCATAGCCCGGGCCACCTCATCTCTGAAGCGATCGTTCCAATGGAACTGCCGCTTAGCTTCGGCTTCCTCCCACTCCAGCGAGCCTGCTTCTGCACAGCACTCCACCACAACAGCCGCACTTGCCGGATTTTCCCGTGGCTTCACCGAATTTTTCCGAAATTCCTCCCACCGAGCAACCTTTTGCGGCAGCGTACACGCCAGTGAGCCATCCTCCCTTTGCACCGGCGCGGAGACCTTCGTTCTGCGTGCCCCGCCAAGCCGCTTCGCGAGTAGCCAAAAGCGCTTTGCGGATTGCTCGCGTTGACATTTGACCGCTTTTTCCTGCACTTGCTTGAAGGAGGCGGACTTCTTGGCCCGAGTTGCCTTCCGAATTTGCTTGCGGAGCCGTAGCCAATTCAGACGGGCTTCCGCATTCGATTCATCCCTCCTGTATGCTGCGTAGGCCTCCCGGCGCTGCTGAATGAGCTCCTTTAGCTCCCCGTCGAACCAATTGTTGGTGAAACGGGGTCGTATACATCTGGAGCCAAGGACCCGGTGCGCCGCCATTCGGAAGGACTGCGCCACTCGCTCGGTGACGTCATCTACCACCCGTTGGCTGTCGGCACCACCCGATAGGTCAAGCTCAGGCAGCTGATGTACTCCAAGCTTCTGTAGGCAATGCTGGAATACGTCATCGAACTTGTCGCGTAGATAATCCAGCGCTTACTTCGCAGCGCGATCATTACCCGAGACACCAGCACCAATAAGCTTATCAACACGAAAGGACCTGTAAGGTTTCGCAGCCCGCTTTGGCCGGCGCTGGCCGCTCCACGTCAGTTCGGCCCATACTGCCTTGTGGTCCGTATCAAGATCATCTTCGCATACTCCGAACTTTGCTCCAGATGCCAAGCCAGGCGACGCGCAGATGTAATCGAGGAGGTGCTTGCCTGTGCCCATGCCGCGCTGCTCACGCCGGGACCACCAGTAGGACCCTTCCACTGGGCACGAGAAGCCGCTCAGATTTCGCAGGCCCGTAGCGACGAGGACAGCCGCGAGTCTCTTGCCGTTCTCCGAACGTACCGGTGCTCCCTTATCATCGACCTCCCCGTGCTGACCGACGATGCCCTCCTCTTTTCGGCTGCATGCCGGCCCGAGCTTCGCGTTGGCATCCGCCACCGTGACCACAAGACCTTTGGCTCCAAAAAAAGCTATAGCTGCCTGCCAGGCCGCATACGCCTCTGACGACTCTTCTTCCTGCGTTTCCTGGGGAAAGTAGCCGTTGCCCACATAGATATCCTGAGCGCCGGTAACACCCGAGGCGATACGCAGCCACACTTGCTGCCGGTGGTCGACGGGGGCTGAAACCAGGTTGCAATACGGACCAAGGAAGTTAGCCACCGCGAATAGAACCCCACCCTTGCAGCGATTTTTCTCGCTGACCTCCGCAGGTTTTCCAAAAATCCGGAATCCATCCAGGCTGCATTTGGAAAGTTGCTTCTTGCCCATGCGGTGCTCCTGAGCCCCGATGACTAGCCAGCCCTCGTGCTTGTAGAATGATGCCCATTCCGCCGTGCCTACGTTGTCGGATCCCGTTTTACCCTGCCAGTTGTGACTCGCGACGAGTAGCTTGAAGCCGGTATCGAACTGCTTGGAGCGGTGCTTCTTGGCTCGTTTCCGGACCCGACGGCCGCGCTTGGCTTCCGCCCTCGTGCTGCCCCCCTCTGCAGGTGCTTGCGCAGGTTGGTCCCCCACTGCACTGGCCGCCGAATGCAGGGGCACCACATGCACATCAGCACACTCAGACACACACTTAGGTGCATCGGCAGCCGATTCCGAAGACACCGCCTGCACATCATCGACACATTCTTCATGCAGAGGCAAGACGCGATATCCCGTCGCAGCTTCCTCCTTCCGGACCGCCGCTTCCCTACGCAGATGGATGCGAATAAGCCTTCGGACACGTTCCCTGTCCCTGAACCTGCGCCCAAGGGCCACATTGACCCCTCTGCCGAAGAATTTGAGATGTTTAAATTGCTGCAACGCCGTCTGCCTGCTGTCATCGTCCTCGTAGACCAGCTCCAGGTGACGAGACATTCGCTGGCCTTGCCACTCCATTACCGGGACCACCAGACCAAGACCGCTCATTTTGGAGGCGATCTCCTGTAGATTGGCGCGTTCTGAGAGCCCCCAGACAATCAGATTACGCCCGTCCTTGTCGTACCGATCTACCCGCCGGTACCGTCGAGGCGGCGGTGCCATCTGCCATATAGCGCCGCTCGCCTTATGTTGAAGCGCCGACCCGTGTGCCAGGTTTGGGGAGGAAGGATGAGGCGCAGCTAAGATAGCCTCTCCACGTGGTTCAGGAAATCCGTCATATACGCGAGCCCTCATCCTCCCATCCTGGGACATCGGGCCAGAGCCCGTCGAAGAGGCATTCCCACGGGAATTGTCCAGGTCTTCGGCGATTCTACCTTGTCCCATAAGGGCCACAGTGGTAGCTCCGTGCTTCGCGTATTTGTAATCCATTGAGAGTAGTAGACGGCCAATGTCGCTGGCCGTCACCGCCGCGCCTCTTTACGCCGAGGAAAGCGCCCGCCCATGCAAATAGCATCGGCGGTATCTGCAACACACACTACATGCACTTCCGCCGGTGTCACTGGACGCTGCCGCGTCGCTTCGTGCCCTTGGGCGCCCGCCAGCACCCCCAGCGTCTCCAGAACCTGCCTCACGCACTACACACACTCTCCATCGCATCGCCAACGCCTCTACTCTCATGCCTTATGGACTCAGCTGCTCCTAACAATACACATCATGAGGTACGGGTGTCCCCGAGTGGAGCCAGATCGGACGGCGTGCCGCTGAAACTCCTTCCCCCACGTGGGTATAGAAGGCGCGAACCTAGCGGTACCTATAGGGTCTTACAGACAAGTATAGTAATCCCAGCCGAAGCTGCTCAGTTAGAAATGCAACGGTGGAGGGTGTGAATGCATGGGGCAAGTCACGGCAACGCAGCAAGGCACTGGCAAGGCATTGGGACCGACTGAAGCCCCTCTCCAACGTGCGCTCATCATGTGTTCCAGTTGGGGAACCCCGAAGAAGCGAAGATAGGGAGGAGACAAAACCCAGATAGGATGAAGATAGGATTAACATGAAGCCGAAATGGAGCCGAGTTGGAACAGGTCAACTCAGCCCCATCTCGCCTCAATGTGAATCCTATCTTCAACCCATCTCGGTACTGTTTCCTCCGAATGCTCACCTCAACAAGATCACCAAACCGGAACTGGAAGCCCCCAGGCATTTACTCGGCAGGAAATTCGGCGAAAATGGGCTAACCAGGAAACCAGACCCAAACCAACAGCCAAGAAAAACGAGCCAACCAACAATCCAACAGACAACCCCACAACCTGCCTGGCCGAACCCCTACCGAGTAAATGCCCAGTTGAGAGTTGCGCATATCCCGGTGACCGCCCTCCCCAAGCGGTCACCTTCGTGGGGAGAGGCCCAACCACCTCCTCTTCCCATGCATCTTGTGCACCCCTCCAGAATAGTAATAATAATAATAATAATAATAATAATAATAATAATAATAATAATTGTGCTTCTCTGTCAATGGCTGATGCAAATCTGCACATGCGCCTCCATCGTCTCACCCGTGAGGGGAGTACGAAGAATTGACGATAGGCTCTAATGACACCCCCGCAAGGGCAGTTCCAACACTTCCAGACGGACCGGTATGTTCAATGAAAATACTGGTGGCACCGACGGGAATCGAACTGGCGACAGGGCCCAGATGGTAGAACTTGACCACTGAGCTATCACGGTGTCATAATAATAATAATAATAATAATAATAATCCCCCCCCCCCCCCTCGGGCTGCGGTTCACTGGGGGAGGGCCCCCCGGACCCCCCCTTCCCGTTGACAGGGTACGTTCAATTGCCGGAGGTACTAGCAGAACGCAAGTGTAAGCTCTGGTGGCACAAAAACCTAAAATCTCTGGTTTTTGTGCCACCCGCCACCAAAACGTTTTTATCTCAGAAGAGAGCGCACCTAGAGGTGTCGGGTACACCAAACATCAGCCTCAAACTCCCTCTGGTGTGCGCAAACGGCGCCTGGTGGCGCAAAAATCTCAATTTCCCGGTGTGTAGGCCACCCGGTGCAGTATTATTTATATTTTCGAAGAGAGCTCATCAAGAAGTGTCAGATACACCAAATATCGGCCGCTAACTCCCTCTGGTGTGCGCAAACGGCGCCTGGTGGCACAAGACCTCAATTTTCTGGCGTGGGTGCCACCCGCAACCAAAACGGGTACGTACAGTCGCCGGGCAGCGGTTCCTGGGGGGAGGGCCCCCCGGACCCCCCTGCCCCGTCGACAGGGTACGTTTAATTGCCGGAGGGCGCCTGGTGGCACAAGACCTAAATTTTCTGGTGTAGGTGCCACCCGCGACCAACACGGGTACGTACAATCGCCGGGCTTGGGTTCCGGGGGGAGGCCCCCCGGACCCCCCCCTGCCCCGTCGACAGGGTACGTTCTATTGCAGGAGGCACGGGCAAGTACTGCCAAAAAACAAGGAAATTTAGCATTCAGGACACTCCCCTAACGCAAATATTTGCGTGAATTCCAAAAAAATTATAACAGCATCAACATCGAGTCTGGGGCTAGCCACCCTGCCAATATGAGCTCCCACTCCTCCTGGTTCACACAAACCATGATTTATAGGGATGGGGAGGTGCAAAAGAAGGCCAAAAAAACAAGGAATTTTGGCATTCAGGACACTCCCCTAACGCAAATATTTGCGTGAATTCCAAAGAAATTATACCAGCATCAAGATCAAATTTGAGGCTAGCTACCCTGCCAATATGAGCTCCCAACTCCTCCTGGTTCACACAAACCATGATTTATAGGGTCAGGGGGTGCAAAAATAGACCAAAAAAACAAGGAATTTTGGCTTTCAGGACACTGCCCTAACGCAAATATTTACGTGAGTTCTAAAAAAATTATACCAGCATCAAGATCGAGTCTGGGGCTAGCAACCCTGCCAATATGAGCTCCGAACTCCTCCTGCTTCCCACAAACCATGATTTATAGGGACAGGGGTGCGAAAATGCGGGGTGGGGGTGGGGGTGGGGGGTACACAATTTTCATTTTCCCTCTCCCCCCAAACCCCCCACCCCCTACTCCAACACCTTTCAGTGATAATAAGAATAAGAATAATAATAACAATAATAATAATAATAGTGCTTCTCTGTCAATGGCTGATGCATTTCTGCACATGCGCCTCCATCGTCTCACCCGTGAGGGGAGTACGAAGAATTGACGATAAGCTCTAATGACACCCCCGCAAGGGCAGTTCCAACACTTCCAGACGGGCCGGTATGTTCAATGAAAATACTGGTCCAGAAATAGACCGGTATGTTCAATGAAAATACTGGTGGCACCGACGGGAATCGAACTGGCGACAGGGCCCAGATGGTAGAACTTGACCACTGGGCTATCACGGTGTCCATAATAATAATAATAATAATAATAATAATAATAATAATAATAATAATAATAATAATGTATCGTCTGCCAATTGCTGAGCCAAAAAGGCCATGTGCATCCAGTCCTCCATTCCATAAGGAAAGTCTCCACACCAATCGGTGGAATAAAGGAAGTGACGGCATAGAACATTACTCTAGGAGCTTTATACCAATCAGCCCATGGAAAGGGACCGATGGCCTATGTACTCCCTATACTCTAGGAGCTTTATACCAATCAGCCCATGGAAAGGGACCGATGGCCTATGTACTCCCTAAATAATAATAATAATAATAATAATAATAATGATAATAATAATGATAATAGTGCTTCTCTGTCAATGGCTGATGCAAATCTGCACATGCGCCTCCATCTCTCACCCGTGAGGGGAGTACGAAGAATTGACGATAAGCTCTAATGACGCCCCCGCACGGGCATTTCCAACACTTCCAGACGGACCGGTATGTTCAATGAAGATACTGGTGGCACCGACGGGAATCGAACTGGCGACAGGGCCCAGTGGTAGAACTTGACCACTGGGCTATCACGGTGTCCATAATAATGATAATAATAATAATAATAATAATAATAATAATAATAATAATAATAATAATAATAATAATAATACTATATCTGAGGCGTACTGATGCAGCTAATGGCATATCCTCAACGGACATAAGCCTCCAATACCCTTGTTCGAGGTCCTCCACCCCCCCGTGTCAGTCTCTCGCCTGATGATCGGGGCCACCGATGGAGCTCCTGAGGGCAAGACTGCACTAAGCCGAGGTTATTCCGCAGTCCCAGCAACCTCTTGCAAGACGTCACCGAATGTGCAAGTGCATACACCAAGCGCGGTTGCTAGAGCTGCCTCGAAACCCCACCCATAACAATCTGGTGTCTGCTGGGTCCTGGGCTATCAACCAGCATATGCGGAGTTTAAGATCTTTTACGCGCGCAACGACCCTCCTCCCCAGCATCTACCACCAAAGGGTTATGAGTTGGCGTCACAGTTTAACGCCTTGAGGCGATTGGGCTGGAACTCTGTTTAGCAAGTGTGACTAGGTTTTTTCATCGGGATTTCCCTCAAATATGTCACAGTCAACACTCCAAGGCAGATTTACTAATAATAATAATAATAATAATAATAATAATAATGCTTCTCTGTCAATGGCTGATGCATTTCTGCACATGCGCCTCCATCGTCTCACCCGTGAGGGGAGTACGAAGAATTGACGATAAGCTCTAATGACACCCCCGCAAAATAATAATAATA
>WBZZ01006482.1:0-2500 GCA_019918135.1 Paulinella micropora | reverse complement strand
GGGCCCTGTCGCCAGTTCGATTCCCGTCGGTGCCACCAGTATTTTCATTGAACATACCGGTCTATTTCTGGACCAGTATTTTCATTGAACATACCGGCCCGTCTGGAAGTGTTGGAACTGCCCTTGCGGGGGTGTCATTAGAGCTTATCGTCAATTCTTCGTACTCCCCTCACGGGTGAGACGATGGAGGCGCATGTGCAGAAATGCATCAGCCATTGACAGAGAAGCACTATCATTATTATTATTATTATTATTATTATTATTATTATTATCATTATCATTATTTATTATTATTATTATTATTATTATTATTATTATTATTATTATTATTATTATTATTATGGAGGGGTGCACAGTATGGCACCCCACGGGAAGAGGAGGTGGTTGGGCCTCTTTCCACCGGTTCCGAGGCTATGTTGTTGTTTTGTTTTATAAGACATACACCACGCGGGGTCAAAGGGGTATATACATTCCGAGATCTAGGGGTGGTGACGGGTTTCGAGGCGTCCCAGACACTTACCGCCAAACGTCCTCATGCGCTGGCAGACCGCATGAAATGTCTGCTACCCCTGTGAGTACATCCATGCGGGACCTACCCAGTCTCGTGGAGCTCTCACGCGGGGAAGATCAATCATTTGTAGTTGATTTCCTGCAAGGTACCCGACACTGTGCGGGTAGTAGGGACTTCCTTTTGGGGCTTTCTATGCAGGATGGTTAGAGTCACTCTTCCCTCCCCAACATACTCACTGTAGTCCATGTTGGGTCGAGGATGGAGGCGCATGGCCCTCGGGCTCAGCCATGACAGATCAATATATATTATTATTATTATTATTATTATTATTATTATTATTATTATTATTATTATTATTATTATTATCATTATTGTTATCATTATTATTATGATTATTATGATTATTATTATTATTATTATTATTATTAAGTGGCACGGCGATAGCCCAGCGGTTAAGGTCTACCATCTGGGACCTGTCGCCAGTTCGATTCCAGTCGGTGCCAGTATTTTCAAAGGATATTTTCTTTGAAAGTATTGATCTGTCTGGAAGGCTTGGAGCTGCCTTGCGGGAGTGTCAGTAGAGCCTATCGTCAAATCTTCGTACTCCCCTCGCGGGTGAGACGATGGAGGCACATGTGCAGAAATGCATTCGCCATTGACTGAGAAGCAGTATTATTATTATTATTATTATTATTATTATTATTATTATTATTATTATTATTATTATTATTATTATTATTATTATTGGACACCGTGATAGCCCAGTGGTCAAGTTCTACCATCTGGGCCCTGTCGCCAGTTCGATTCCTTTCGGTGCCACCAGTATTTTCATTGAACATACCGGTCCGTCTGGACCAGTATTTTCATTGAACATACCGGTCCGTCTGGACCAGTATTTTCATTGAACATACCGGTCCGTCTGGAAGTGTTGGAACTGCCCTTGCGGGGGTGTCATTAGAGCCTATCGTCAATTCTTCGTACTCCCCTCACGGGTGAGACGATGGAGGCGCATGTGCAGAAATGCATCAGCCATTGACAGAGAAGCACTATTATTATTATTATTATTATTATTGTTATTATTATTATTATTATTACTATTATTGTTATTATTGTTATTATTATTATTATTATTATTGTTATTATTGTTATTGTTATTATTATTATTATCATCATCATTACTATCATCATCATCATCATCATCATCATCAATATTTCTATTATTATTACTATTATCATTGCAAGGTCATGGAGGCTACACCGCTTTCCGAAGAGCCAGGTACGCACACGTTTATTCGTTAGTATACTAAGGAAAGTCATTTGGTTTTTCTGTAACCACACGGAGATTCCACTGATTTTACTCTGTTTTTGCGGCATTTAAAAGAATCGCACCGAAATCCAGGATATATGATTGTATAGCTGTCATAGTTGGCGCGTACTGTACACCAGGCCCAATATTCACGCTGCGCAAAGCAAAATGCATATCAAGTACGAGATGGAAGCATAAAAAGCGTTAGGTTTCCAGGAAATCACCGCAAGTACCGTGAAAGTCTTTGCTGCCTTCACTTCCCGTGTTGCCTGTTGATTATATCTTGATAGCACTGATAGTCGGTGCGTATTGCGCGCCGGACCCGAAAGTGGAGCCTCCCGAACCCAGTGAGAGGAGACAGGCGAACGACACGCGAACCGCCGTGGCCGCGCTGTGCTGCTTGCTGCTCTGCATCGGGCTAGTCTGGTCGCAGCGAGAGACAAGTAGTATTAGTAGTGGTGGTAGTGGTGGTGGTCGTGGTGGTGGTCGTGGTAGTAGTAGTAGTAGTAGTAGTAGTAGTAGTAGTAGTAGTAGTAGTAGTAGTAGTAGTATTAGTAGTAGTAGTAGTAGTGGTGGTGGTGGTGGTGGTAGTAGTAGTGGTAGTAGCAGTAGTAGTAGTAGCAGTAGCAGTAGTAGTAGTAGTAATAGTAGAAGTACTACTACTACTACTACTACTACTACTA
>WBZZ01006481.1:35000-39768 GCA_019918135.1 Paulinella micropora | reverse complement strand
GGTGTGGGTGCCAACCGCGAAAAGAACGGGTACGTACAATCGCAGGGCTCCCCCCCCCCCCCCCCTTTCCCTTCGACAGGGTACGTTGAATTGCCGGAGGTGCCGCAAAGGGCGCCTGGTGGCAAAAAGCCTCCATTTTCAGGTGTGGGTGCCACCCGCGAAAAAGGGGGGGGGGGGTAGGTAAAATCGCCGGGCTTGGGTTCCCGGGGCGAGGGCCCCTCGGACCCCTGCCCCGTCGACAGCGTACGTTCAATGCCGGAGGCACCGGCAAGTACTGCCAAAAAAACAAGGAATTTGGGCATTTCAGGACACTCCCTAACGCAAACATTTGCGTGAATTCCAAAAAAAGTATATCAGCATCAACCTCGAGCCTGGGGCTAGCCACCCTGCCAATATGAGCTCCCAATTCCTCCTGGTTCCCACAAACCATGATTTATTCCGATGGGAGAGCAGAAAAATATGCTTGGAAAAACAAGGAATTTTGGCGTTCAGGACACTCCTCTAACGCAAATATTTGCGTGAATTCCAAACAAATTATATCAGCATTTAAGATCGAGTTCTGGAGCTGACCACCCTGTCAATATGAGCTCCCAACTCCTCCTGGTTCACACAAACCATGATTTATTCCGACAGGGCTGCGAAAAAAAAAAGGAATTTGGGAATTCAGGACACTCCCCTGACGCAAATATTTGCGTGAACTCCAAAAAAAATTACATCAGCATCAACATCGAGTCTGGGGCTACCCACCCTGCAAATATGAGCTCCCAACTCCTCCTGGTTCCGAAAGACCATGATTTATAGGGACAGGGGTGCGGAAATGCTGGGTGGGGGGGGGGGGTTCCACAATTTTCATTTTCCCCCTCCCCCCCAAAGCCCCCACCCCCTTCTCCAACACCTTTCAGGGATAATAATAATAATAATAATAATAATAATAATAATAATAATAATAATAATAATAATAATAATAATAGTGCTTCTCAGTCAATGGCGAATGCATTTCTGCACATGTGCCTCCATCGTCTCACCCGCGAGGGGAGTATGAAGATTTGACGATTAGGCTCTACTGACACCCCCGCAAGGCAAGCTCCAAGCCTTCCAGACAGACCAATGTTTTCAAAGAAAATATCCTTTGAAAATACTGGCCCCGATGGGAATCGAACTGGCGACAGGTCTCAGATGGTAGACCTTAACCCTTGGGCTATCGCGGTGCCACCAAAATTTGACAACATGATAATAATATCGCTCTACACATCGGGGCCGCTTTGACATTACTATTTACGTATGTATATATATATATGCATATATATATATGTATAGATGTATGTATGTCTATGTATCTATGTACTAGGTATGTATGTATGTATGCATATCTCTATACTCCGTCCTTTAATGAACAGAAATAACAATAGCAATATATATATATATTATATATATATAACGATTCCCCACCCACGATGCAGTGGATGTAGATACGAATTTCATGCATTTCCTCATTTATGTATGTATTTATGCATGTATTTATGTATTCACTCATATACCTCCCCTTCTTCTCCTTCGTTTTTCTCTGTGTTGCCTGCTATCCCAGTGGTTTTCTTGCTGCCACGCTTACCTATACATACATAGATACATATATACATATATACATACATACATACATACATACACACGTACCTACCTACCTACCTTCATACCTACGCACCTACATACACGACGAAACATACATACCTACCTACATACCGACCTACCTACCTACCTACATACACCACAATACATACACAGCTATCTACATACCTACCTATCTACCTACATACACGACGCATACATACATACATACATACATACATACATACGTACGTACGTACTTACCTACCTTCATACCTACGTCCCTACATACACGACGATACATACATACATACCTACCTACCTACATACACAACAATACATACACAGCTATCTACATACCTACCTACCTACATACATACACGACGCATACATACATACATACATACTCCATGCACGCATGCATGCATACATACATACATACATACATACATACATACATAGTATGTACATACATACATACCTCTAATCTTCAAGAAGGACACGGAGAGCAAATTACATACATACGTCAGTATATACATACATACATACATGCATACATGCATACCCACCTACCTACTACCTACCTACCTACCTACCTACCTACCTACCTCCATGCATACATACAAACATACATACCTTCATACATTCATACATACACGCGCACCTTTGAAGGAGGCCACGGAGGACAGATTCGAAGAGCGCTCCTGGATAGATAGATAGATAGATAGATAGATAGATAGATAGATAGATAGATAGATAGATAGATAGATAGATTCGAAGAGCGCTTCTAACACAGCCACATCTATCTATCTATCTATCTATCTATCTATCTATCTATCTATCTATCTATCTATCTATCTATCTATCTTTCCCATCTATCTATCTATCCTATCTACCAACAACAAAAACAGTCTCTATTTTACTTGCGTTTTTCGCTGCTGATACTTTGTGGAATTCACGCAAATATTTACGTTAGGGGAGTGTCCTGAATGCTAAAATTCCTTGTTTTTTGTGTCTTTTTTTTCCTGCACCCCCTGTCCCTAAAAATCATGGTTTGTGGGAACCAGGAGTTGGGGGCCCATATTTGCATGGTGGCAAGCCCCAGACTCGATGTTGATACTGATGTACATATATATATATATATATATATATATATATATATAGAATTCACGCAAATATTTGCGTTAGAGGAGTGTCCTGAATGCCAAAATTCCTTTTTCTTTTCTTCGGGGAATACTTGCCGGTAGCTCCGGCAACTGAACGTACCCTGTCGACGGGGAAGGGGGGTGTGGGGGGGGGGGGGGGGGGGTCCGGGGGCCCTTTGCCCCGGAAACCACAGCCCTGCAATTGTACGTACCCCATGCGAGTTAGCCGGCAGCAAAATGAATGGGTGAGAATGCTCCAAGGCTCTAAGAGTTGTGCCAGAAGGGTTTCTGCCGGCTACCTCGGGCGATTGAACGTACCCTGTCGACTGTAGAAAGGGGGCCTCCCCCCCGAGAACCCAGCCCCGCAATTGTAAGTACTTGAAGTGACTTTGCCGGCACCAAAATGAATGGCTCAGAATGCTCCAAGGCTCCCAAAGTTGTGCCAGAGGAGCTGAGAGGTTGATTTTTGGTTATCACAACCTCGGGACGCGCTCTAGGTAGTGAACCCATTGAAACAGAGATTCAAAAAAATCTGGCAAAGAAGTGCCTCCACGAACGGCTGAGAATGCTCTAAGGCTCTAAGAGTTGTGCCAGAGGGGCTTAGAGGCTGACTCTGTGTTTTTCCATGCTTGACACAGCTCTTTTTGGTGATAATATTATAGTTGAAACTATGAAATTCGAATGTAATGACAAAGTAGTGCCAAAATGAATGGCTGAGATTGCTCCGAGGCTGTAAAAGTTGTGCATGTGAGAATAAGAGGAAAAGCGACGTTGGGAAGAGGAGAGGGAAAGGGGGGGGGGGGGGGAGAGAGATCTATAAAGTGAGAGAGAGAAGGGGGGGGGGGTGATTGGTGCGCGAACCATCCTTTAGAGGTTGGCGCAGCCCCTAGGTGTTGTTGTTATTATTATTGTTACTACTCCTACCTTTTCTGGTCCGGCCTCTGTCGCTGCTGTACTCAAGCTGCTGTCGGGGCTGCTGTTGCCGCTGATGTTGCTGTTGTTGTTGGCGACGCGGGAGCGGGTCAGCGCCTTACTCTGTTGCAAACTGCAAGATAATGATAATGAGAATGAGAATGATAATGATAATGATAATAATAATAATAATAATAATAATAATAATAATAATAATAATAGTGTATTGATCTGTCATGGCCGAGCCCAAAGGCCACGCGCCTCCATCCCTCGACCCAACAGTCACAACAGTGAATGTTGGGGAGGGAATAATAATAATAATAATAATAATAATAATAATAATAATAATAATAATAATAATAATAATAATAATAATAATAATAATAATAGTAATAATAATAATAACAATAATAATGATACTAATACTAATACTAATACTAACACTAATACTAATACTAATACTAATACTGATAATAATAACAATAATAATGATAATAATAATAGTAATAATAATAATAATAATAATAATAATAATAATCTGTTATGCTGTTGATGCGGGAACGTGTCTGCGCCTTATTCTACTGTGACCTGCAAATAATAATGCTAATACTACTACTACTACTACTAATGATAATAATAATAGTAATAATAATAATACACCTGAAAGGATGGTTTGCGGTGCGCTTCGCACAAATCCCGCCCCCCCCCCCCCCCAAGGTCTCTTTTTCTCTCATTCTCACATGCACAACTTTTACAGCCTTGAATCAATCTCAGCCATCCATGTTGGTGCCGGCGAATTTGCTTCGGGTACATATAATCGCGGGACTGGAGTTCCCGTGGGGAGGGCCCCCCCGAAACCCCCCTTTCCACAGTCCACAGGGTACGTTCAATCGCCGGAGGTAACCGGCATAAACCCTTCCGGCACAACTCTTAGAGCCTTGGAGCATTCTCAGCCAATCATTTTGGTGCCGGCTCATTCGCGTGGGGTACGTACAACTGCAGGGCTGGGTTCCCGGGGGAGGCCCCCCCGGAACCCCCCCCCCCCCCCTCCCCCGTCGACAGCGTACGTTCACTTGCCGGAGGTACCGGCAAGTACTCCCAAAAAACAA
>WBZZ01006481.1:25000-27500 GCA_019918135.1 Paulinella micropora | reverse complement strand
TCGAAGGCTCTTAGGGCTTTCCCGAACAGTTTGAGAGGTAGATAGATAGATAGATAGATAGATAGATAGATAGATAGATAGATAGATAGATAGATAGATAGGTAGGTAGCCTAATGTAGGTAGCCTAATGTAGGTAGGCAGGTAGGTAGGTAGGTAGGTAGATAGGTAGATAGATAGATAGATAGATAGATAGATAGATAGATAGATAGATAGATAGGTAGCCTAAGGTAGGTAGGTAGGTAGGTAGGTAGATAGGTAGATATATAGATAGATAGATAGATAGGTAGGTAGGTAGCCTAAGGTAGGTAGGTAGGTAGGTAGGTAGGTAGATAGATAGATAGATAGATAGATAGATAGATAGATAGATAGATAGATAGATAGATAGATAGATAGATTGATAGATAGATAGGTAGCCTAAGGTAGGTGGGTAGCTAGGTAGGTAGGTAGGTAGATAGATAGATAGATAGATAGATAGATAGGTAGCCTAAGGTAGGTGGGTAGCTAGGTAGGTAGGTAGGTAGATAGATAGATAGATAGATAGATAGATAGATAGATAGGTAGGTAGATAGATAGGTAGGTAGGTAGGAGGTAGGTAGGTAGATAGATAGATAGATAGATAGATAGATAGATAGATAGATAGATAGATAGATTGATAGATAGATAGATGGATAGATAGATAGAAGATCTACCCGTTTTCTCTTGCATTTTGTCAGTTGGATGGAAAGGTAGATAGATAGATAGATAGAAGATCTACCCGTTTTCTCTTGCATTTTGGTCAGTTGGATAGAAAGGTATATAAATAGATAAATAGATAGATAGATAGATAGGTAGATAGATAGATGAATAGATAGAAGATCTACCCGTTTTCGCTTGCGTTTGAGTCAAAGAGAGTTGGGGGGTCTATTAAAAGAACAAATTAGTAAAATAACAATAATGATGACAATAATAATAATAATAATAATGATAATAACAGTTGGGGGGTCTATTAAAAGAACAAACATAGTATAATAATAATAATAATAATAATAATAATAATAATAATGATAATAATGATAATAATAATAATAATAATAATAATAATGATAATAATAATGATAATGATAATAATAATAATGATAATAATAATGATAATAATAATAATAATAATAATCACCATAATGATATAATGATAATAATGATAACAATAATGTATTGATCTGTCATGGCTGAGTCCAAGGACCATACGCCTCCATCCCTCGACCCAACAGTCACACAGTGAATGTTGGGGAGGGAAGAGTGACTTTAACCATCCCTGAATAGCTACCCGCCCGTATTGATCTGTCATGGCTGAGTCCAAGGACCATACGCCTCCATCCCTCGACCCAACAGTCACACAGTGAATGTTGGGGAGGGAAGAGTGCCTTTAACCATCCCTGAATAGCTACCCGCCCGGCGTGTCGGATACCTTGCAGGGAATCAACTGCAAATGATTGATGTTCCCTATGAGAGAGATCCACAAGACTGGGTATAAGTCGAATGGAGGTACTCAAGGGGGGTTGCAGACATTTCATGCGGTCTGCCAGCGCATGAGGACGTTTTGCGGTAAGTATCTGGGACGCCTCGAAACCCGTCACCAACCCTAGATCTCGGAAAGTATATACCCCTTATTATTATTATTATTACCGTTATTATTACTATTACTATTTTTATTATTATATCATTATTATTATTATTATTATTATTATTATTATTATTACCATTACTATTACTATTTTTATTATTATTATCATTATCATTATTATTATTATTATTATTATTATTATTATTATTATTATTATTCAGCCCAATCGCCTCAAGGCGTTAAACTGTGACGCCAACTCATAACCCTTTGGTGGTAGATGCTGGGGAGGAGGGTCGTTGCGCGCGTAAAAGATCTTAAACTCCGCATATGCTGGTTGATAGCCCAGGACCCAGCAGACACCAGATTGTTATGGGTGGGGTTTCGAGGCAGCTCTAGCAACCGCGCTTGGTGTATGCACTTGCACATTCGGTGACGTCTTGCAAGAGGTTGCTGGGACTGCGGAATAACCTCGGCTTAGTGCAGTCTTGCCCTCAGGAGCTCCATCGGTGGCCCCGATCATCAGGCGAGAGACTGACACGGGGGGGTGGAGGACCTCGAACAAGGGTATTGGAGGCTTATGTCCGTTGAGGATATGCCATTAGCTGCATCAGTACGCCTCAGATATAGTAAATCTGCCTTGGAGTGTTGACTGTGACATATTTGAATGAAATCCCGATGAAAAAACCTAGTCACACTTGCTAAACAGAGTTCCAGCCCAATGGCCTCAAGGCGTTAAACTGTGACGCCAACTCATAACCCTTTGGTGGTAGATGCTGGGGAGGAGGGTCGTTGCGCGCGTAAAAGATCTTAAACTCCGCATATGCTGGTTGATAGCCCAGGACCCAGCAGACACCAGATTGTTATGGGTGGGGTTTCGAGGCAGCTCTAGCAACCGCGCTT
>WBZZ01006481.1:0-2500 GCA_019918135.1 Paulinella micropora | reverse complement strand
GGGAATCGAACTGGCGACAGGGCCCAGATGGTAGAACTTGACTATCACGGTGTCCATAATAATCATAATAATAATCAGAATAATGATAACATACGTGATACAGACATTATCTACATGTAATATTCTATTATACAATGATAATAATCATAATGATAATAATAATCATAATAATAATGATAAATAATAATAATAATAATAATAACAATAATAATAATAATAATAATAATAATAATAATAATAGGCTTCCTCAGACTATAGCATCAGATCCAGATCCTGGACATGTGCCTCCATTGGGTCACCGGGGTCAGCCGATCCCAACGCATTGTCAGAACACCAAACAGACATAGCAGCAACAGCAACAGCAGGGGCAGATGGGGGCTGTGAAGTGCATGAAGAGCTAGATGCGAGGGTGTTAGCTGAAGAGAAGAACTCGGAGACACTACGCTGCGCTCCCGAACCCCTCTCTCTAGCCAGGACGTCCACACTGCGCGGACGGCCGCGCCGCGCAACATCAACGTCACTTGGGGCAGAGGGTGGGACAGAAGCTGATGGAACCTCAGTGAGGTCAATCACCTCCTCACCCCCATCCTCCACCCCAAGCTCCTCCCTTTTACCCTCCCTAGCAGACCAACACTCAGACACATATGATCCAAACAACACATCCAACTTTGGAGGGGGACGCAACGCTGTAACCCCTAACAACGCAGCAAGCCTAAAGTTACTGCGGAAGCGCGACTTCCCCTGAAAAAGCTTACAAAACAATCGTGATTGATCCTCAGGCGACATATCATCCCAACCCTGCCGCACAGAGCCCTCCCGCTCCCGCCCAAGCAACACATCCTCCACCACAACCTCACCACCTACGACCTCACCACCCTCCTCACTCCCTCCATCCCCCTCAGCACCCTCCACAGCCATGCCACCGAGCCTCTGCATACTCAGCAACAGCTGCTTACGTCTCCCCTCATGCATGGGGCAATCCCATAAGAAGTGCGCAAGGGACTCATTGACATCATCATGACAACAGAAGCAGCGAGGGGACATGCCACTGACCAACTTGCTGCGGTACAACCGAAGGCGGTTGTTGCAGCTGAGCAACCTTCTCCGAAGCAGATTATAATGCGCATCATCAAGGGCTACCCATCTTGGGAACTCCTTAGTTCCAAAGACTTGTCTTAGGATGACTCGCAGGCCATCAGTAAGATCGCTGCCTGCCTCTCGCTTGTCCCACATCAGTTGCTGCACCATCTTGACGTCCTGCTGAAGGGCCCACTTGTCCACAGTCGAACACCAACCCTCGAGGTCCTTCTCTGAGCTATTTAGGAGCTCCTGAAGCCCTTGTTGTAGATCCATTGAGTCCCTGATAGCGCCTTCGGCCTCCGCAGTCCAGTCGGATTTGACTTGAGATGCGATGACAGGAAATCGCTTCTCCGGTAGAACACGCAGCCGTCCATAGAACTTCAGTTGCGCCGCCCGCCGCAAACGCTCCGCACTCAAAGAGCGCGCCAGAAAGAGTGTAATCCACTTGCTTGTCTTAGGGCTGATGCCGAGAATCATCCTCATGGGGCGCAGCATTGCTGCCTCCAGCTTGGTGAGCTGCGATACGGGGGCACGCCAGACATCGAAGGCGTACTTCAGCTTGGCCCCCACAAGTTGATTCCAGCACATGAGACGATACCTAGCTTGTATCTCACCTGCACACCACAAAGAGTACCAACCTGCGGTGGCGACTTCAGTGACACGCGTAGCCCGCAGGGCCTGCTCCTTCCACTTCAGGTCGTCGGTGATAACCACTCCCAGGTACTTGTACTGACTGGTGACACAAAGCTTCTGGCCGCGAAACCACACCACGGGCTCACCTCGCTCCCTGATACTTGGTCGTTTCGCCTTGCTCGACGTGTAAACGGGCATGATTTCCGTCTTGCCGGGCTTCAAGTTGACTTCCAGCCGGTAATCTTCCGCGAACTTGGCCACAACATTGACCATCTTCTGGAGCTCGGTGCGACTGTGAGCGATGAGGGCCACGTCGTCCGCGTATAGAAGTGCCTTGATGTCGTTCAGCCGCTTCACATCCGTGATCTTGAGGGCACTCGCCAGCCGATCACACAGCTCATCCATAAAGACGTTGAAGAGTGTGGGAGAGAGAGGGGACCCCTGTTGGACGCCTACACCCTCCAGTACTTCGGGGGTGAGTGCTCCATCAACTAGCACTTGCGACGAAGTCTGCTCGTAGCACCTGCGTAGCGTGCGCCAGAACTTGCCCCTTACACCCAGCTTCCAGAGCCTCTCAAATAGACCATCTCTCCAAACAGACGGGAAAGCCTTGCGTAGATCGACGAACAGAACATACGACTCCCGCTTCTGCTGCTGACGCCCCTTCAACCTCTGCCAAAGGGTAAAGACCTGATCCGTAGTGCGACGCCCCGGGCGGAAGCCTCCCTGCTCTGGACGTAGCTTATCCGGGCCATCCACGAAGAGCGTTAGACGAGTAGCTAATAAG